>JAPDSC010045426.1:38122-70314 GCA_026290005.1 Latrodectus geometricus
TATATATATATTCAGAAAAGGCATACGGCACGAAAATAAGACTGAAGAAAATGCTGTCTGTCCATCACGAGAATAGTTCCCGCCAATTTGTCTGAGCACTGTGCGTGTTGTCATGGTAACTACACATTCCATTTTCAACAGAAGGAGTCAAAATAAAGACATGAACACCTTGAGAATATGATAGAGTACCACTCTCTAAATGATTTAGACTCCTAACATCCTTAACACCATCACTAAAATGAACAACTCTTATTACCATAGCAACGACCACTAACCAGACTACATAGCGAAAACTTTTTTTTGTAGCAGATAGCCACAAAAATAGCTGAATAATCATTTACAATTTGATTGATAGTAAAAAACTATGCAATAATATGCGTTAAATAATTCTTCATTGTCAAACACAAAACTTAATCTAATCCCTAATACTACAGCAACTTGTTTATTATCCGATGATTTAAGAAATCACGAATCATCTACAAAAGCATCAAAAGTAAACTTTGTGACAAAACAGTGATTAAAGATGTGTTTTCTACAATCATATTAAATTTCTATTTAGTTATAATTGCCAATATTACATTAATTCGTTTCTTTACCACTCATACATTTTAAGGAAATAATCGTTTTTAAAAGCTACTTGGAACATTTCGAATGTGTACTAAGCACAGACAGAAATCAAAATTTAAATATGTCTTTTTCCTAGTCATAACCGCAATTTTCATGGAAAATTTTCATTTGGTTAAAAATTATTTTATTCGTTTGTTATTTTGAGTGCGAACTCATGTGATCATGTGATTTCGAATTCGCAAGTTCTCCGAATTAGTTACGGAACATTTGTTTTAGACAAACGATTTTTATCGAAAATGGTCACTTACCGCTCGATTACCCTTACGTTCGATACGGATTGCAGCTGCACTTAATTTCAACGATCCGTATAGCATAACTAACAGTTTGGCAAAAGTTAAATACAAATAACTTTTTTTTTTAAAATCAAAATTGTGCAAAAACAAATCACACACATACCAAATTAATCTTTCTTACGAATGATAGTAAATAGTTTATTTTCAAACAACGAAATATAATAATTTTTTGATTGTTGCCAGATGTTTTATTTGTCATAAAGTATTTGATAAAATTTTGCAAACGATATCAAGTATTAAGTGAACATAACTTAATTCTTTTAAAGTTTCCTATGCATCACACTATCGTTTATGTATGGAAAAAGTATGAAATTTTGTGTAAGAACATAATGAAAGAATGAGAATTTGTTTAATTAAATGAAAAATAGTTCAAAATTTTGCCACCAGATGGTGCTTTTAAATTAACTGCACACATTCATCTTCATTTTATCAGCCTTCCTTATTTCACCACAGTTGCTCAGAGAAAATGTCGAATTATAACCAAATTTTCTATTAATAATAACCAAATTTGAAGAAGTATTTTCGTTTAATGCTCATTAGAGAATGTTAAGCTTTAAGAGAAAAAAAAGACAAAATTTCCAATGTATTAATTACTAGTGCTTGTCATATTGCAGAAGAATTAAATATGGAAGTAAATTTTAATGGCAAATGAAAATGCTGAACATGTTTTGTTACTATAAAATTTGTAAACTAACTATAATAAATGTATACTAGATGAATACTCATTAAAAATGCTTCTGACGACGAGATTTTTGTTCACTTGCTCAACGAATTTTGAATCTTCTAATTTATCCTATTCCAAATTCCTACTCTAAAAATAGTATGCTCTGCAAAATACACTTTGAATATGTGTGTTGTTGTTACTAATGACATCAGAATGAGCATCTCCCTTTTTTGAATAGAGCACCCTCATACGAAGGTGGAAGTACGACTTTGGCTAATAGATGACAGCACCATCTGGGTCTTCCATTTTAGAGATTGACGCCAGAGAAGACTGATAGCCTGGCTTTAACCGCCCCCAAAGCTATTAATTTAGAATAGTGACACGGAGGACATCACAACTCGACATATTTTATATGCCCCAATCGCCATTAGTGAATACGACGAATCTTCGGCTAAGCTGGGATTCGAACTCACTACCTTCCGGTAACAAGAACGATGCTCTAATCAACCAGGTCATGGTGGCCTTTTGTATATGGATAACATAGGTTGTTGCTGGAGGCTTTACATGCCATATGATATTTAATAAAAATTTGCAGACGATATTTTGAATAGATTATGTCAGACGATTTTTGATATCGTCGGTGTGTCTTAGTATCTTAGGATATGTTTAATAGTATTTTAGGACAGCTGGTTTCATAAATTAAAACTGAGCAGCAAATTTTCAACATTGTGTTATAAACTGCCTAATGGCAGGGATTATTGTAAAGCAGTTTAACGTCTACTGCGTAGTTGCATTTGAAATGAACAAATCCGGAAAATTCCCAAGCACCCACCCCGACAGACGATATGTAGAAGGTAACATCCATCACTTGTTGCTCAACAGTTGCTTGGATCGAACCAGAGACCTTGCGCCTTGAAATGTTCTGTCCCACTATTAAGCTATGGTGAGGCCACGTGCTGTAACTTTTACCATTATTAAATTTTCTAAATGGTACGTACCTTCTTGCTTCTTCAAGCAGTCATCCACTTCCTTGAGAAGATCTTCGATGGACCGCTTCCGGTCTTCTGTCAATCCTTCCGTCTCAGAATCAGTACTTCCGTCGAAAGAAGCAGTGGAGGGGACGACAGTTTTTTCCCGGATGTTGACCGGGCCTCGCGCCTCCCAGTCGATGCTGATCTCCATTTCTCGAGGGGGGTTGGACAGCACTAGCTGGTCAAGTGCCTGTAGTATGTCCTCGATGGGACGTTGTTGCTTCTGAGAGATATCTTCTCGATCCGACATTGGCTCCACAACCCCCTCTAGCTCCTGTACTGGAGCTTCTGTACAAGACTCTGCAACTTCACTGGGTGGCGACGTCTCCTCGGGCTGTTTCGAAATGTCTGTCTCTGGCCAGAACGGTTCGTCTGGAAGGGGTTCTGGTAGATCGGGGGTCGGTTTCGAATCTTCTTCACCGGAGTTGCTTCCATTCGAACCAAGGGTAGGCGATTCGCAGGTTACAGCGACTTCAGATGTTTCATTACTTTGAAGAATAGACGTTACATCAGAGGTAGAAACGGTGACAATTGTTTCTGAAGAGGGAATTTTTTCTGCCATCTTGCTTTGTTTTTCATTGTTGAAAGAATTTATAATAATGGTCCTGAAAGTAAAAATAAATAGGATTAATAAGATTTAGTTTGAATTTATTAACTCACTTTTCTAAAAGTATTATTAAAATTATTTCATATTTTGTCGTTAATAATACTTTCGTAAATAATGTTTCGTTATTACTTACGAAATTAACTGCAAAGTTGTCAAACTGATAGATGATGGTCTACAGTTCATCAGTTCGTAGATTTGATTCTACCCCAAAATTAGCATATTTGAAAAGATTTTAGAATCTACTTTGAATCACAGTTCCCAGTAAAATTATCCATTTCAAACATTACAAACGAAACAGGATTAATTAAAATTACAGACAAAACAAAAAAATAAATAAACAAAACAAAATTTACAAATAAATGTTTATTGAGGTCAGGTGTTGTCTCGTCGACCAGAAGAAAAATGGGTTCCAAAAATCACTATTTTTTTGCTGACAATAGTAAACTATATACCAAATACGTAGTTGCTCTTATGATAAACTAAGCCCGGTGGCCTAGTGGTAGCACTTCAAGCTCCCAAATCACAGGTTCTTGGTTCGATACTCGGTAAAAGCAATGTTGATTCAGCCTTTCCTCCCTTCAGTGGGTTGGTAAGACTGAGGGTACTAAGCACTGGTGTTTTTGTGTTAAGATAACCACCAAACCGAGGCATATATGTTTCGTAGCCCCCCCCCCCGTGTGGCGCAGCTTGTCCTCTTTGGACCTTGCGCCACAAAACCCAACCAACAACAACACCCCCCCCCCCCCGTGTTTTCAATGATGAAAATCGATGTAGGCTTTGACCCTCATACGGGTAACAAACCACAAAGCCAAGAAGTGAAATATTAAACTAAATGCTTATAAAGGGAAGTGCATATGATTTGCATTATTTATGTTTGAGATATCCACCTAATGATTCACCATGTTTTCTTATTTCATACCTTAGACACAATGATTGAGTCCTATCTTTGGGAGTAGGAAGTCTCAGGTTCGATTCCAGCCACTGTTACACAGATGGACTCTACTTTTTTTTTTTTTGCTGCATTTGTATTTTTTGAGATGTAAGTGCTTTGGAGTTTTCCATACATTTCCACTGTTGCAAACACATAGATAAGATTTAATATTGATGAAAAATCAACCCGGAAGTCTACACGGTTTATCAATATATTTTTGAAAAAATATTTTTTCATAGTAAACAAAAATTTTTTTTAAAAATCAATTTTTAAATCTCTACTTTTTTTGAGGGGGGGGGGGAAACATTATTTTCTCAATATTAACATGTGTTAATTATTTTTACATGGTTTTAAACATTCAATAGAATTAAAAGCATTGGTTTTTCTTTTTATTGTTAAATTTATATCTGTTTATCTATCCATATATATTTTATTCTTACAGATAATAAAGTGACATATTTTAGTTAAATTTTACACCATACACAATATTTTCACCTTAAAACAAAGCAACCCGACTTTGAAATTCAAATACTTACGTAGCTAATCTAAATATCATTTTAATACTTAATTTATCAGTTTACTTCAAAACCTCAAACCCACGTATAATTAAATGTTTTTCTGATAATAAATAAACATAAGTTCTTTATATTATTTCATATTTTTAAAATGAAAAAAAGTCTTCAAAATAATTGTATTTCCTTCCGCAACTCAATGTTATTGCCCTTGAATTTCGCTGGAGGGCTGAAATAGAAAGCTTTCCAAAATAGAATGATAATGCAAATACGACAACAATAATAATTTCGATAATTTTCTTCGAGAGATAAAAGCGTGCACTTACATCTTTCAATAAATATTATCAGTTTCAAAAATTAAATGCAAACATAAACAATGGAAATGTGAATTTTTATTTATTTATTTATTTTGCTACTAGCATATATTCAAGAGATAACATCTCCTTTTGGAGGGAATTAATTACTCACTTTCACTCAAAAAATAGTATTGTTTTTAAAGTTAACATTAGAACTTACAAAATACCAAACAAAAACATAAGGATTATGTTTTCTATTTCTCTCATATATTTGGTTTTAGTACAATTAAAAGGTATAGATTAGTATTCTTGTATAGATTAGTAAGCTGCCAAATTTTAAAAATGTATATAGTAAAAATAATGATTTTTCATTACGAGTAAAGTTTGTTTAAATCTAGAAAAGTGCACTGTAATTGTTTTTACAGTTAGGTACCGTATTTTTAACAGTTAAAAACTGTTTTTATCTTCGATCACTGTGACCCTCCATAAAGTAAAAAATTTGCCCCATGTGAAGAAATTTTAAATGTTCATAGTGTATCTACAATTGCAATTTTTTATATTTTATTTGTGTGAATTTATATAAATAAACATAAAAACGGTAAAAAATAATATTTAAATATATCTATCTATAAGTTGCGTTGTTTTTCTACAATTCGCAATTTTCTCATCAAATCTAGACACCTGTTTTCCATTAAACTGATTCTTGCAAAAACTGGAAAAGTTATATATATATATATATATATTAGTTTGGGGAAAAAGAAATCCATTATTTTTACGTGAACTTTTTGTAACTTCTTTCAGATTCGCTTTGTAAAAAGGTTTAAAACAGTTTTCATGTAGATTTTTAGGTCTTGTGCGAAGCTACGACTGCTGACATATTGTCAAGTTTGATAATTTTTGATATTTGATAGACATTCTCGACGATGTTGTATCCATGCGAGGTGCATCTTTAGCATCCAAATACCCGAACGGAATGGACGAAACCAAAATTGTGCGTAACGGGTTGTTACAGTCATATATAGGACGATTAACACCTTTCACAATTTTAGCCACCTGGTTAGCATTTTCGCCGTTACAAGAGAAAAACGAAAATGCATCGAATTTTCTGTTTGTTGTCTTCCATTTTTAAAACCTTGTACTCATAACTGAATGAATCAAACAAAAAACCGCAAGAGGATATTTTAGTGTCAAATGTCACCTTTCCAACGAACATAAATCTGAAATTGTTTGATAGATACCTCACGAGATAGCGATCACTACAGACGTCTACCGAAAAAATAATGGATTACTTTTTCCCCAACCTAATATATAGTTTACGAAAAATATTCTTTTTTTTTTTTTTTAAATTATTGTCATTCTGTGGTCCTTTTAAATTTTTCACGTTTTAATTATCATATTATGTATATACTATAAAAATAATAAAATAAAAAATCACTGAAAGAGATCACTAGTTTCCTGAAAGCAGAGACATTTTTTTTAAGTAAAAAAGTTTTAATAGCAGCTACAATTCAGCAGTCAATTGAGATTTGAAATCTCCCAATGGATCTCGTTCGCAATTATTTATGGTTGGTTAAAAATCTGTATCTGGACGTCTTTTTCGTCTGCCTTATGGAGCGAGACATATTAACAGGCCGTCATCTTTCGATCGGGCTGTTTGTTTACTTTCTGATACAGGAGAAATTCAATGCACTCATCAAAATAATAATCCAAGAAGGAAGCGTGCTTTCCTTATCTGATGGGAGGCGACGCGGAACGAGTTGGAATAATTCAATTTGACTCCAAATTGGACAAAAAAATTGAATTACTGTTATAATTAATGTTTCCACTTTTTTGGATATGAAAATACCTTATCTGAGAGATCAGCCCTGATAAGGAAAACTTTCATTTTTTTTTTTTTTTGTGATGTAATTTCTGATGTTGAAGTTAGGGGAAGGGAATGTCCAATTATATATATATATATATATATATATATATAATATTACGTATATATATATATATATGTGTGGCCTTTTTTGGTTAGGGCGTCGTATTCGTTACCAAAAGGCGGTGAGTTTGAATCCCGGCTTAGCCGAAGATCCGTCGTGTTCACTAATGGTGACTGGAGCACGTAAAATGTGTCGGGTCGCAATGTCCTCCATGTTCCCATTCCAAATTAATACCTCTGAGGGTGGTTGGACCCATGCTTTGGTTCTTCACTGGTTTCAATCTCTGAATTGGAAGATTCAAATGGTGCTGCCATCTATGAGCCAAAAGTCATACTTCCACCTTCGTATGAGGGTGCTCTATTCAGAAAGAATTCTCTCTCTGATTTCATTCTCCTAGTCTCGGACGGGTGGGCTTGGCGTTGCCAAGTGTCATCAAAAACAACAACATATTTTATATATATATATTCGGGCTGCCGAAGGTCGACAGCCTTTCATCTTTTTAAAACTAAACTCTATGGCCCGACAGCCCATCGGGAAGTCAAGCTCTACAGTGCTCATATCTCTTTTCTTAACCTATGGCTCAGGGATTCGAAGCTTATTTCCCGGTCACATGTAAGGCAAGTATTCAGGCATACCATACAGTGACTTGGTTGGAGGACTTTGTGTCATCCTCCTTACTTACCCGACTTTGCACCATCTGATTACTACCTCTTCCATTCCCTGGACATTCATCTGCATTAAAATTCCTCCATCAATGAAGCAGACTGGCGCTAAGAGTTCACGGATTTCTTTGGATCTAAAGCCCCCCCCCCCCACCTTGAGTTTACCTTAAGGGGATTGCACAATTGCATACGCGTTGGCAGAAATTGCTGGATGTCCATGGTGATTCCTCGAGGACTAAGAATAAGCTAAACTTTTTGTAGGTCATGTTGTTTTGGCTCATAAAAAACGACAAGAGCTTTTTGTTTACCTAGCACTGCAAACGATGCCAAGACTATGAAAGTTAATAAAAATTATTCTTTGAAACATCAAAACTAAACTTATTTTAAGAATTTATCAGCAACTCACTGATTTTAATGACGGAATCTATTTTTAAAAATACAACTACATATGTACCTGAAAACTCGCTTACTTTTTCTAGTTTTAATCTATGATCGTAATCATTATAAATGATCCACTTTCCCACGTAAATAAATAATTTTTAATATACATTTGTTTTACATATTTTTTATCACTTTTTAATTTATAAATATTAGCCGTCATAAGTTAAAATTTATATATTTTAACTTATAACAGTTAAACAATTGTTAACTTATAACGGGGATTGAAGCAATTATTTACTTATAAGGGCTTAAATGTTATAAGTAAATAATTGTTTCAATGCTAAAAACAGCAGAAATACAGATATTGTTTGGTTTTACCACTAAAGTATGGAAATCAGTTATTCCGCAGCTTACCCATAGCAGATAATTAGTATGATTCCTTACATTTTAACTATGGTCAGTTGATGAGGTCGATACCTGAGCTGGCACTCTCCTTGTCATTCCCATGGAAGGACATTGCAACCACGACCTATTTTACGTGTCCTCATTGTTACTAGTGAACCATTTTCTGAGTTCTAAGCAATTCATTTAATATAATCAAACAATCAATGAATTAATTGATAGAATAGATGATCCATCCAATAAAAAAACTGTAATACAAAGACTGAAACAGTTTAAAACACGGTTACAGTTAAGTAAATTAAGATATTATTTTTTCCATATTCTTAATTCCCACCATAAAGGAAATAATCAGTATCTAGGTCTTGCGCCAATTGCGAAAACGTTAACGGTTATCGATGTTTGCGCTTCAATTCGAATTAACAATTCAAAACACAAACGTTTATATATTAAAAGCATATAAATTGAGATGTTGTTTTTATCAATAAGATTTAATCTTTTTCTCTCATCATTTTGACTTTAAATTATTTTGAAACTGCATTTTACTTCCCACTTGAAAACGACGAGAAATTTTTCATTCTCCTGAAGTACCGATTCGGAATTCGGGTCGTGTAAAATACTCCACCCCCACCCTTGCAGTGGTATATCACGGGAAACAAAACTATGAATAAAATATCGCCACAGTTAAAAAGGGAGGGCTATTGACTTTGAATATCGCTCTTATGCAGACGACGTGCGTGTGGTCTTGAGCGCGTGCCCCGACGGGGGGTGGACCACCGGCAGTGACTGTCCCAGCGCATCCAGGGCATCTCTTTTAAAATCGTTTATTGGATTTATTAGACAAGCGTGTAGGGAAGTGTTAATTTCGTGGCTTGGCGAGATATGGCGAGAAAGAGGTCGGGACGAGGCGTCAAGATGGGAAAGGGTTAGGCGGCGTCCAACTGTTACCCGTGTTATTCCAGGGCGATGATCCTGTGAGTGATTCTCACGATCCTAAATCGGATTGGCGACATTTTAAGAGGTCACAGTGTGTAGCCTGTCTTTCTCAAACGGTTAATTTATTTTTATACCTCAAGTGGAATTACTTTTCACATCGATCACCGTGTTCTAAAAAGAGAAAAATGCAAATCGGAAAGTAAATTCTAAATTTTGTAACGTTCGAAATCACTTTAATTAGTTTTATTTCTCCTAATGTAACATTGATTAATTTTTTTCGATGAAAAGTTTATTTAAATAACTAAATATGATGGACTATGGTTGCTTTGTTGTAAAAGATATCACTTTCGTATTCGAAAGGTTACGAGTTCGATATCTGACTCAGACAAAAATGATCGTGAGGTCAATCCACCATTGGCGGTTCGATACCAGATTCAGGTAAATGTAATCTTGCAAAGAGGCCACAGGCATGTTAGAAGTTCCATAAAGTCTAGTATCCTTGCACTATTGGGACAAGCCACGAAGAAAAAGATACCAACTCAAGTGTCAACCTCGTCGCTTGACTCGTGTTTCTAAATTACAGAAGAATTTAGGGCGACTATGGATGACAACAAAAGACATTCGGAAATGTATCATAGCCCAATTCAAACTTAAATAATATGACTAAATAATATGAGTAAATGACTTAATGAAATTACGCTTCTTAACTTACAGTTACAGTTTATTTAAAAAAAAACGTATTCTCATCTGAAAATGTTCGAAACTAAAAAAAATATATAAAAAAAAATAAGTATTTTTTCGTTATTTCTCATAATAATTTTTAATATCTATGACTAAAAATTTATTTTATAAATGATCCGAAGTCTAGAATATTTTAAAAAAAATCCATGACAAATTACGAGGCATGCATGCAGCATTTTATTTTTTTTTATCTTTCTTTTCTTTTTAGGGAAGTGAACGGAAATGAAAGGTAATTTGTTTGTACTTTATCGTTTGCATACATTTATTTTTTTATTTATTTAATTTATACTCTGAGATAAAATCTTTTATTTATCGCTTGATCTTAAAAATTATTTATTCACATTTGGAGTATATAACTCCTACTTTAATTCTAAGCACTGGTAATAAATTTAAGCAGGATGTAATATATATATATATATATGAATTTAATTTTAAGAATATTTGAATTTTTTAAAAATAACTTCATGCCTCTTCTAGAATTTATATGAAAATATTAGAATAACTAAAATCAAGCTAATAAATTCTGCATGTTTTAATGCGAGAAAATTTTAGATTAATTATAGAACATATTTTATACTTTTAACTGCACTAGCTAATATATTGCAATGAGATTAAAACAGGTACCAAAATGTTTGTACTTAAATGGGTATAATTCTGTTCCTGAAAATATATTGCAGAACAATTTCCTATAATTTTTAAAGTTTTAATAAATAATAATGAACATGAAATTAGATATGTAAAACCAAATTTATTATGTACAATTACATTATTTTAGTCCTAGAATAAATGCTAATGAAAATGCCGTCCTGTAATTAGATTTGTGAATTATAATCTCTATATATTAAAATATATTTTTTTTATTAAAGTAGAGATTTTCCTGCATTTAATCATTTGGAATTAAATTACATGAATACGTATTATTAAAATCATTATAAATAAAATATAGCCATAATATTATGTTAAGTAGGTAAATTTAGTAAAAATGAAAGATAATAAGAAAAGGATTTATTTTAAGTGACATATTTTAATAAAAATGCTTTTGAGTTTTCTTTATTTATTTTTATTATATATATATATATATATATATATATATATATATATATATATATATATATATATATATATATATATATATACATACTGCCTTTTTTATATATTTATGTCTCAGTGGACCAAAATCACAAAACACAGTTCACCTCCATTGATATAAGTGACGAAGTCGACAACAAAGCTGTCACTCCCCTTCAAATATTCTTATCTCAACAGTAAAATATACAGTTTCATTCAGTAAAATGCACAAAGTTCATTCGGAAGAACTTAGAATTCCTTATGTTCGGTTCATAAATACTTTCAAAATCAATTTCCTGGAAGTGAAAGATATAAGAAATTCAAATTTCGAATTTAGAGTCACATGAATTTAGCTTTTGTTTTATATTTCTGGCTTATTTTCATGAATTAAAATCTTGACCCTTATTTTCTTCACCCTGTAACATTGACATAAGAATTTTAAAAACCAAAACTAATCATGTCATATATTTAAAAGCATAACCATGTCATAGATGAAGTAACAATCAGAAAAAGAATTTAAAGAATGGGAAACGTACCAGGATAATCAATTTATAATCAATTCTTCAGGACTATTATTTTCGAATTCATTCTTTAAACAATGACTGCGCTATCACAAATAGCGCCAAAATTACATTCGCGATAAATGGAAGAAGATTGATAACTAAAAAATACCTATTGACATTCAAAGTTTTTTTTTTTCTGAGACTTTAAAAAGACATTTTTAAGCAGCTGTTTTCGAATTCATTATCGAACAGAAAGTTATTCTGCCCTTTGGTATAAAAAAAAAAAAAAAAGAATATTACGAGTTCCTATCATTCAAAACTCTTTTGTTCTAAGAACAATTACTACACGAACAGACAGTTTTGTTTTGACTCTATTTATTTTGCCGGGAAACAGATAATTATAATGTTCTAACTGCTTTCTCGTCAAATATCGTTAACAATACTAAAATGAAAGCTTTTCCAGCTTAACGTCAAACAAGATGGATGAATGCTTTTTTCTTCCTTTTTTAAAATAATATCCCTTTTATTATTTTCGAAATGTAAATGAGAATAAAAAAAAAAATCTCCCGTCATTCGATCTCCATGTTTCGAACGTTCTTCGAATAAGCTATATAACTTACTGTTGCCAAATTTAAATATCTTAATTGCTTTTTCTACTTATTTACGCCATTGCCATTTTTTTTTTCAAAAAGAAAGAAAAGAAAAGATTTTTAGTCATCGTTCTTTCACTATCAGTTATTGATAATTTGAATAGAAAATAATGTTTTTGCATTACCTAAACTGATTTGACACATTCGACACTATATTTTGATTTTGTTTTTGTTTCCAATTTCATTCATCAAAACGAGATTATTAAGCATTCTCAAGGTTCTACTTATAACAACACTTTTTTTTTGAAAGATATAAATATTTAGAATTATTTTTGCTATCATAAATATGAAAAAGAATTAGGCTTTTGAAAGTAATAATTGTTTACTGACTAACTTAAATCATAAAAAAAACAGAGATTTAAATTAAATTTGATAAAAATTGTAATTGAAACTAATTCATTATATTAATTATTTTAAATACTAATCAAGTATGTTTATGACACGATTCTATTTTTACTCTTATCAAAAATTTGCTTATACCATGTAAAAGCACCCTTTCTTGAATAATGCAAAACTCAAAATAAAAAATAAAAAAAACATTTAAATCGTCCTTGCCGATGTAAACTAACCATAAAGTGGATGTTATGATTTATTGATTGCTTGCCTAAGCAATCAAATATTAATATTTAATGTGCTTTACATGAAATATATTTATCTTTACTTCATGATTAATAAGTATTTATTTTTGAATAGTGGTATCAAGAGAGACAAATCTCCAATAATATATATAATAAGCCATCCCACTAAGATATTGGCCAGCATTTTCTTTCCGACTGCTCACTGAAGAGCTCATGCCAATGACAAATTGACTTGTTTTTGATGGGTGGAGGAAATTGTATATTCAACATGATTGGTGAAAACGATTATTTGTTTCACTCACAGACATATTATAAGTAAAATTAAGTGACGTACACATGAACTCAACTGTAACGAAAGAAACAATCACTTTATGGTTAATAATTCTTATTTAAATTAATACTATTGCTATAATCTTGCTGAACTGTTCTACAGGCCCATAAAAAATAGGCCAACTACTATGGGACATTGCAAGATGCCTACTTGTTCTCCATTCCAACGTTTCATGGCATATCGACTTAGGCATCGATTTCAAGACTTATTTTCTCCAAGATCTACCAAAAGTATCCCAAAAATTTCTTTTTCTGAAGATAACACGTATTTATGTCTTAATGCATATTGCTATAGAATTGCTATTGTCCATCTACCACAAGAATAGCTCCCGTCATGTAATCTAGTCAGTGTCGGTTGCTAAAGTAACAAGAGCTGGTCATTTTAAATATGGTTTAAGGGTATTAGGACTTTAGGATGATGCCTCATGTTATTTTCAAGATGTCCAATATGCCAAAGTGGCTGCCTTCTAGTGGTTTCTGTCGAAAATGGAATGTATTTTGTTTCCTTGGCAACAGATGACATATTGGCGGCAGCAAATCTCTTAATAGTTAGACTGTACATTAGCATATTTTATTTCTGTTGCTGTAAATATGTATCCTCCATGACTATATGCAGATCGGTGCAGAGTGTCTACATTCCCTGTATTGGTGTTGTTTGTATCTTGTAATCGCCATTCGCTTTAAGCAAGTTATGAATTTGTCTGCAACCAGTAATGGTAATCTGCTTGGATATCAACAAAAGTAATCCATGTTCAATGACTGACTTTACAGGAGGATTTGCGACTTGTTTATGTTAGGAGAGAAGTAAACAAAGAATATCTTACATTAAATACACTAGCGGGAGATGCTTATGCAAGCAGGAGGTACACACTTGTAAGGTGGCTCTCAGACCCCCATGTACAACCGCACCGAATTATCATTGTTGAAGGGGACATGTTGCAATCTTTTTTCATCGGCCAGTCCCAGCAATGGGCGCTGCATCGTTTTAAGCAAGTAATACGCACCTTCACACTACTCAGTTCATGCATTAGTATTCTGAAGAAGAAATGTAAGCCGAAATGGCCAGGTTCCTCGTGGCTTAGTGGTCATCTTCGAAGTGAAAAGTTTCAAGTTCAATACCAGGAACTATTGAACAACGGGAGATGGATGCTGTACTTTTACCTTCAGGGCAGTGGTGGCTTAGTAATTTTAAGACGTTGTTCTTACTATTGGAAGGTAGTGACTTTGAATCCTGATTTACCTAAAGATCAGTCGTATTCACTAAGGGTGGCTGGGAAAGTTCAATAGATTGTGGTCGCAATGTCCTCCAAGTGAAATAATATCGCTGGAAATGGCTAGTCAACTTCTGGAGAGGTTCTTCTGCTTATTTCTTTTTTCTAAATGACGAAGCGACCCCCACCTACCAGCTTCTACTTAACTAATAGAGTTCAACTCTAGTTTAAGTGCAGGGAAGTCGGACAGTGCAGACACACTTTTGCTTTCAGACTACGTACGTCGAAGTTGAAGTAGGAATTTTCAGGGTTTTCTCCCTTGCGATATATGAATGAGTCTCATTATCTGTGAAAAACCATCCCAGAAGGCTCATATATCTGATGTTATACTGTTAAGTCAAATGACAGCATCAACAAGCCCTCTCGAATTGAAGCCCATGGACCATGAGTAGGATGCTATTAGGGGCTTTCTGACATCAAATACTTTCCCCAAGCATTTTACAGGAATTAAAGGGCTTTATTTGGTCAATGATCATCGTTATCCCCGCAGCTCATTCATACTATCATAAACAGTATGGTGTGGGACACATTGTCATCCTTGTGAGGTATGCATTACTGTTTGAGATAATCATACTCATCAATGAAATATTTTATGCTTAATTTATAACTCTAAAATCGGATGATTTCATGAAAGTGAAAATATAAATATTTTCAAATATAATATATAAATATTTATAAATATTTATAATATATAAATATTTATAAAAAAAAATTAAAAACTGAAAATATAAATATTTTGATGACATTTTCTGACTTTTAAGTTACAAGGTATAATAAATTATATAATAGAATTATGTTCAATTTGCATCTGGCGCTTTAATTTCAAAACCACACCTGTCATACACTTGAACGTTAGGAATATAATTCAGTTTTATTTGATTAGATCAAATAATTTTATAATGCAATGTTTGACTTACAATCGAATTGTACAATATGTGCAATCAATGTAAGGAATTAAAAAGATTTAATTACATAAATTTAGATAACAGATAATTGAAATTGCACATGCATGTATTTTATTACATATATAATATAAAAGATGACTAATGTATTTAAATATTTAAATCATTTATGAAACGTACGTCAACATTAATTTGAATTTTTTTTTTTTTTTTTTTTTTTTTTTTGTAACGTAAAAATATTCAAATGATTTGGATGGAAAATCCTAATGATCTTTTATGACTCAGATCCACTCAAAATTTGAATTTTCCCCATGATCAAATAAAATTGATTAAACTTTTACCAATTAATCATTTTTTTCCTTTTTATTATTCTTACTGAAAAGTTCAGAATCCAAAAGATATTTAAAAAAAAAAGAAAAGAAAAGAAAATCAGATTCAAGAAAACTTACATTTTGTATCAAGTTTAAGCAAAATCATACTTGTATGATAATTTTTAACACTAAATTAATTTTCTTTTTTTAAATATTCATTTTTATTATTCTCATTTAAAAATTTTAATAAATTGAGATTCAGAATCCAAATGATACAAATCTTTAATAATTCAGATCCGAGAAAAATTTAGAATTTTTAAAATAAGACCGTATTTAAACGGGAAACAAAACAAAGGAATACCATTTTTTATTTATTTATTTATTTATTTTTACAAAAAAAAAAGAAAAAAGAGAAACAAATCAAAATGAATCATTCTTTTCTGAAAAACCCTTCTCAAAACGTTACAAATCGTCTGACAAATACTTAAGCATCATGACACAAAGTTGTGATTTTTTCTATTTGATTTGATTCCTTTTCCATATTTGTAGTATATTGCGTGCAACAAACTGCAAACGAATGAAGTGTTTCGATAATTAATGTACAAAAGCCTGGTAACTCCCACCGGGTCAAAGAGATGACCAAGTTGAAGGAAATTAATAGAAATCCGTTCTTCCTCTGCTCACGGTTTTCTTTCGTTTTAGGCTTGTGCATGAATTACATATTCCAACAAGTGCGTGCGCAACCATTTTTGTGACATAATTAGCATTCTTGTTCTCGTTGGATGTACACAAATTTTCTTGTTACAGTGAAATCTCGGATTGCTTCACTGTAACCGATATTGAAGATAATTTCTGTTGTTCCGCCATAGCGTTCGGACACACTTGTGAACTATAACCGCTGCGAAGTTAAAATATCCTGTTACTTTTTACTGTGGAATCTACTTTTGCTACTTTGGTTTTAGTTAGACAAATCGGAGGACTTAGGATGACAAATCGCTTTTGGAACGATTTTTATTCCATCTTGTGAAGTGAAGTAACAGATGTCGAGTCAATCAAACATGCCTAAAATACTTTTTTTCACTAATTTCAAAGAAAAAACTATTTAATACTGTATCAATAACAAGTATTTAATAACTGTTATTATTATAACAGTAACAATTATTTAGTAACAGTTATTTATTACTATGATTGTAACGATTATTTAGTAATAGTTATTTGTTAATGATTAAGTTTATTTAGAAACAGTTATTGCTAATTTTTGAGAATGCTTCAAACAGTCGACTATCAACAATGAAATTACTTTTATCTTTATACAAGAATATTCATTTTTATTTTTAAATTGAATTAAATGATGATCGTATCTGATTGCAAATATTATGGGAATAAAAATTGAACAAGCATTTATTGAACATTTATTGATGAAAGTATGATTCTTATAAAAGAATTTAAGTAAAAAAACAGTAATAGTAAAGAATATTTTTTTAAATTTTTAGATGCAAGAAAATAAAAGTAAAATTGGGGAAAACATTTATTTAATCCTGAAGAATGTTACTTTTGCATTAAGTTTACTTACTTAAAGTAATATTTAATAAATGCTTGCATAAATGATGAAAAAAAAATTCTTATATATATAAGTTTTACAGTTTCTTAAATATTAATTCGAAAAAAAAAAATTATTCAAAAAATCAATGTTTTTGAAATGTTTTATATCAAATTAACACTTTTGCTTTTATTACCAAATCCAAAGTTAGTACTTAGTGCATATTCAAATCTCCAAGATGGGTAGAAATATTTAACTCTTAACAACTGAGCACAACTTTTAAAAAACCAATTTATATTCCACAAAAGACTCTCATAACTCAAATAAATTAGGGAGATAATTAAGCAAAATGCAACTAAGTGGCGTAACAAGCCATTGCATCTTGCTTTTGCCACCAGAAACATGATGCCAACAAAGCATCGTCTCTGTACACGATGGACCACGAATATTAAAATAAGTCCATCGATCATACAGCCTCTATGAGCGGCTGCACCTGCTCCACTGTCGCCAACATCGCCAATTCTTGGTACGGCTGTCGCAAAAAAGAAAACCATTTATCGTATATCTATAAATGCATGTATTTAAAGGGTGGACCAGCATTTTAAATGCTAATTTGCCGCTTGGATGCTTGGTGGACGAAACGATTTATTTAATTAACATTGGCATTTACATTTGCTGTAGCTCTGTTTCTTCACCTCAACTAATTATTATATAAAAACTAATAGTTAAGCAGGAATGTAGTTATGTTACCTATATTAACTCTCTATCTGTGCTGTGTTTAACATGTATAAGTACACGAAAATCCCATCCCCAGCTCTTGTCTTGAAACACTTTTCTTTGATACACCTTATTTGAATTTCTTTCATGAATTATTTTTCTTTGGATGAGATTTGTATTTATTTTTAATTAATTAAAAAGTGATTCAGTGATAAATTCTAAATATCAACTGTCAGATCATTGTGACAACCTCATTTCTTTGGAATGAATATGTAAAAAAAAAAAAAAAAATTAATACAGTAGCTTTAGAAAAGAAAAAAAATGTTTCAGAAATGAATATGGGGGAAAAAAAACAGAAATGCTTTTAATTTTTATTTATTAATTGAGAATAATTATTTTTATACTTTAATTTTTAAAACTGTCAGACTTGGTAGATACAATTTTTAAAATGAGCAGGAAATTAATTTTTTCAAATAATTAATCTATACTTCAGTTAAATCCAATAAATTTTATATTCAATAAATTTTGAAAGAGCATTGTCACTATGCCATTATGTCTAAAACATACCTCAATATTTCCTGCTATATAAATTATTATTAACAATATATGAATAAAATTAAATAATATATGTATATATATATATATATGTGTGTGTGTGTGTGTGTGTGTGTGTGTGTGTGTGTGGATATATGGTACGGAAAAGAAACCCATAAATACATTATTTTTACGTAAATTTTAAGGCCTTATCTACATGTTTTTGATTAAGATTGTGCTAATGATTTCAAACTGTTTTGTGGCTGAACTTAAGTTTCTGGACAGCTAACATGGTAGTCAACTTAGGATGTTTTTGTGATATTTTCAACAATCGACCTACCTTTATGAGGTGCATCTCTAGCATTCAATTTACCTGCATGAAATCGATGAAACGAAAATGATACGAAACGCTACACTATCGGAACCATAAACACTATTCCCTATTTTTAATTGCCTGACTTATATTTTCTTCATCAAAAAAAGTGTGAATGTACTGTATTTTACTTTTGTGCACTTCCATGTTTAACACCCTGTACCTTAAAATTAAATGGATCCATTAAAAGACCGAAAAATAATTTTTTAGTTCGATATATGATCTTTCTAAAAAGCATAAATTTGAAATTGTAAGATCGATATTTCAAACACACTATAGTCATCAACCAAAAAATAATAGATCTCTTTATGTGTATATATATATACTAGCTGTACCCGCCGGCGTTGCCCGTGCATTTAGAAAATGCAGATAAGTGAATAGCGCAGGAATAGTAGTGTAGGACACGTAGACTGTCTCTCTCTCTTCCCCCCCACACACACACAACATTCCCCGTCGATAAAAAGGAACAATATATCCTAAATGTTTTAAACGGAAAATTTTCCAAAAGATGGTCGCCAGAATTGTTTCTCAAAAGGAGCTGGTACAACCCAGGAATCAGCTATCGGCGAGCAGCGATCTCGAGAAGAAGTTTTATAAATAATTTTTTTAAAATTTTTCTAATTCAAAAATCGAAAATCGGGCTTTGAGGTCTGGTGGCCAGCCCCCTTGTGCTTCCGTGTAAAAAATTCCAGGTCCCTGCGTGCGATAGATTTGGCTGGAGAGCTCGGTCAGACAAACGGACAGACACATTACACTTGCTTTTATTATTATAGACAGATAGATAGATAGATAATATTTGTTTCTACACTTCGCATACTTATTTATGTATATTCTCAACTAGATTATCGTTTGATTAATTTTGTGGAATATATCTTCTATCTTCTTTGAATTTGAATTCCATAAAGTAAGGACAAAAATTTCCGTCACCAAATATGGGTGAAGCACATTGAAATATGCCGAAGGTATTATTTCACCCCACTGTTTTCAGCCAATCACTGATCAACGTTCGACAACCTTCTTGAAGCATCTTGGGATTTTCAGGATATCTTTTTAGATTTACACTCCGATAGATCAGACATACAGTAGGTGTCTGCCTTGTTAAAGTTATTTTTGAATGTCTAAATATTATATATCTACTGCTGATTAAGTACTATCTTTATTAAATAACCGTTAACGACTGCTTGTAAGAAGAAAAATATAATTTTAGAAGGCATGTTTTAATCACACATATTTGTTGTTCATTTAAAATTTCTGCACAAACGAATTCGAAACGCCTTCCCTTTGTCCCCCGTTTCCCTAAAGGGATAAATTTTCTTCGGTTTCTAAACTTTTTTGTTTTATTCCTTCACCGCACTCGTGTTTTTAATTTTTATATTTACTTATTCTATCATCTCTCTAATTATTTTCCTTCATTTTCTTAATGTTTTAATGTCTTGTTCTCATTAGAAACATTTTTCAAATTTCTTAAAAATACTTTCTATTTTGTGTAATTCAAGTTATTTGATTTTTTTAGCTATTATGCTTAAATTTTTTAATAAATATTTTACTTCACTTTTATTAATCTTAAAGTGGTTGCATTTTTCGTTACAGTTGAGATCATGTGTACGTCCCTTTATTTTACTTCTAATTGGTCTGTGAGTGAAACAAATAATCGTTTTCACCAACAATGTTGAATATACAGTTTTGTCCATCCATCAAAAACATGTCAATGTGTCAGTGGGATGAGCTCTTCAGTGAGCAGTTGGAAAGAAAATGTTGGCCCATATCTTAGTGGGATGGGTTATTTTATATATTATTGGAGATTTGTCTCTCTGGATACCACTATTCAAAAATAAATACTTATTAATCATTAAATAAAGATAAATTTATTTCATGTAGCAAGTAAAGCACATTCAATATTAATATTTGATTGCTTATGCAAGCAATAAATAAATCATGACATCCACTGTATGGTTAGTTTAAATCGGCAAGAATGATTTAAATGTTTTTTCTTCTAGTTTTTATAATTAACTTAATATTTATTTAACTTAAATAACGTATAAGTTAATTACATATAACTTATATATTAAGCAATAAGTATAAATATATATTACATATCGTTAGACAGTGTTTAGTCGGCAGAAACAGGCAGCTCGTAAAAAGTCCAATAAAATAAACAAATGAAAAAAAAAAGAAGTTACTATTTGATTTTTCAATATAGATTACAGTATCTTCTTAAATTCAAATACTTACACATTTTGATTTGCAGACATGTTTCATATGAAAGGTAAAAAAATATTGACCTCATGTGAGAATTGATCTTATATATATATATATATAATTTTCTGACAAACCATTGAAGTATGAAAAAAGGAATAGTTTCACACTTTGAACCCCTAATCCTCCCCTCCAGTGCTTTACAGGAGAGCTTAGTCTCTTTCTGATAAAAATCATCTGATATGTAACCATCCTTTGTGTTTGTTTGTGGCATGCCCTTCATCATCGGGGTCGAAACCTCGAGATCCTCCCCCTCCCCTTGACGCCTGGTACTCATTGTGGTTGATCTTCTCGAAACACTGGAGGGACCTCACGAGTTCCGCGACACGGCAATGACAAAGAATAATAAAAAAAAAAAAAGGTGTTCGATTCGAAATACTGCGATTAGTTGCGTGCGTGGGGAGGGATAAGCGATATCTCACCACGCCCACACTTCAGTGATCTTATAAATTCTTGCCACTTTTTTATCTGTTCCTTTCTTTTCCGAAGCTAAGTGTCATTTTTTTTACCCCCCCCCCCTCTTAAAAGGCGTCGACCCCGGGTCAGTTCTTTAGCACACGACTTTTTATACACATATACAGAATGGCATGTTGCACCAACTCAACAGTGAGACCTTTGAACTCCCTGAGCAAGATTTTCGAATTTTCGAACATGCCCTGCTGATGGACCCTCCCCCTCCCTTACCCATCTGCTTTGTCCTCCTATCAAAGTACATAAAAAAAAAAAGATGGATGGACCATTTTCAGTCTTTCTTCGTCTTTGTTTATTTGTGAAAATCCTCGGGTACACACATAAGGGGGGGGGGGGAGAAGCAATCCTCTCTTGCGCAGTTAATTTCTGCCACATCTAATGAAGGCTTTCAAGATTTCTTTCCCTTCTGTAATTTACGAAGGCGCACAATCGGGTTAATTTACGAATCTGTCTCTGTCAGCCGTAAATTTCTGGAATGTTTTTAATACTAAGTGTCGCTAATGGCTTAAGCATGGGATGGAGGAAGCTGAATATGAGTGATGTTGCCATTAGAAACGACTGTTTTATTGGAGCCTCCCCGGCAAGCAAACAAGATAAAAGAGATTTTCGCCTAATGCGAAGTGAGAAGCCTTATATTTGTAATCGTTTTTCAAAACGCAAAAGAAATTACATAATGCTAAATATGGAACAATTCATCATTAAAAGAACATCCTGTTTGCAACTGGCATCAAATTCATTTCTCTCGTAAAAACTATTTCAAAAGGCAATATTAATAAAAACTAAAACATGCGCGCATTTGGTAACATTTTGTGTTCTAAATTAATTATTTGAAATAAAGGAATAATAATAGTACTATAACATTAATAATTAATTCTGAAATATATATTTGATTTTAGGTATGATTAACTCAACACAACGGTCTTTGAGTGGATCAAAAATGCTGGTATCGAACTAAGTTTCTCCCACACGCAAAAACGATCTATTCCCAACCGAATTACTACAGACCTTAAATTTATACTATAATAAAATATAAGGGCCTTTATAAATCTAAATCCGATAAAAAAAAATTATAAGAAACTATATATTAGGTTGGGGAAAAAGTAATCCATTATTTTTTCGGTAGACGTCTGTAGTGATCGATATCTCGTGAGGTATCTATCAAACAATTTCAGATTTATGCTCGTTGGAAAGGTGACATTTGACACAAAAATATCCTCTTGCGGTTTTTTGTTTGATTCATTCAGTTACGAGTACAAGGTTTTAAAAATGGAAGACAACCAACAGAAAATTCGATACATTTTCTTTTTTCTCTTGTAACGGCGAAAAAGATAGCCCGGTGGCTAAAATTGTGAAAGGTGTTTATCGTCCTATATAAGACTGTAACAACCAGTTACGTATAATTTTTGTTTCGTCGATTCCGTTCGGGTATTTTTGAAGTTAGAGATGCACCTCGCATGTGGATACAGCATCGTCGAAAATGTCTATAAAATATCAAAAATGACCGAAGTGAACCGCATGTCAGCAATCGTAACGCGCAAGACCTAAAAATCTACATGAAAGCTGTTTTAAACCTTTTTACAAAATGAATCCTAAAGCAGTTACATAAAGTTCACGTAAAAATAATGGATTTCTTTTTTCCCAACCTAATATCTATATAATTTTAAGATAACTTTACATTTGTGCACATACGATTATAATGTATAGAAAAAGACAAAGAATTCTTTGAAAAAATTTAGATGCATTCCTTCATTATAAATACTTAAATAGACATATATTACATAAATAAGAAAAATACCGTTCAAATAACAGGTATTTGAATTACTGGGTATTTTAATAATAATAATAGCTAGTATAATAATAACAAGTATTTAAATTACTGGGTAAGTATTTTAGTGCTAGGTATTTCTTGCATCTTTTTGATTACTTTTAACAAACTGTTTTGAAATTTGCTAAAATTCAGGAGTTTTATTTTTATGAAAAAAAAATTTAAATAAACTCGGATTAAATATATATATTCAGTAAAATTTCCTTGTAACCTAAATTATAAAATGAAAACTATTTTTAAATTTTCCCCATAATTATACTCATCATACTTTGATACCATACTTCGAAAGTTCAATTTTATTCATAAAAATAAATAATAAAATAAAGCCACTTCCTCGAGTAAATAATAAAATAGTATAACACTTTTAAAAACAGATACAATACAGGTTAAAAGGGAATTTTTTTAACATTTCATTTTTGAATCTGGTGAAATTGTATTATAAAAATTTTTGATAAAAGAGTAAAAATGACTTTGTTCGGCAATTTAAATATTCAGAAATAAGATATTCCTCTCAGTTAAAAAAATAACAAGTATTTTTTATGTATCCACAATAATTAAATTTATTCCATTTCATGATTATTTCTACTCATTGTTTTCCATAAAAAGTTGCTTGAATGGAATTAAATTTCTACCTTAAAAAAATAAATTTTTCCTGCTAAGAACAAATGATACGCGAATAACACAGAAATGCTCTACTTTCAATTAAAATTCAAAAACAAAATATGTGGACAAAATAAGTAAAATATAAGCGGCATCAATTAATAAAACCATACATTTATAATCGGGATGAAACAGTCATTCTAAGACGTTTTTATTTTTCCAATTTGGAAAATAAGCTTAAATTACTAAATAATGAAATGTTCTGTAAAAAAAAAAAAAAAAAAAAAAAAAAAAAAAAAAAAAAAGTCATAAATTATTATTTTGAAACGAAAACAAATATCCGATGGCATCGGTTTAGTCAGTAAATCGTCTGCAATTCAAAAAAATAATAATAAAAATAAATGCGATATAATTTGCTTATGCTGGCGCCATTCATAAAACAACAGAACTCTGTGTTGGAAGAAACCACGTGACAGATTTCATTGTTCGCTGGCTTTTTCTATTAGAAGCAGTTCGTTCTTGACCACTAAAAAGGACAGTTCCCTGACCTCTGGCGTTCGTCTCACTCCGCAAGAATTCCGGAATTTCACATTTTTTTTTTTTTTTTTTTTGTCTCGATTTTCTTGCGTGGCAGTCACAACTCTGTGTCAGCGCATTTTTACAGTATTTTTTTTCCCCCAGTTAAAAGAATTCGAAATAAAAACGTTCTTTTTTAGAATTCTTTTTCTTATAAATTCCTCCCAAACAGTGATTCCGCGCGAGTGCAACGGGGCAAAACAAATTTCTTTCTTCTCATTTTTTTTTAGTTTGTTACGAGTTTTATTATTTTTAAAAAAAAAAATTCTCAACCGTTATGTAATGAACGAAAAAAACAAATTCAAAACACATTTAAATCGTCCTTGACGATTTAAACTAACCCCAAAGTAGATGTTATGATTTAATTATTGCTTGCATAAGCAATCAAATATTAATATTTATTGTGCTTTACATGCTACATGAAATAAATTCATCTTTATTCAATGATTCATAAGTATTTATTTTTGAATAGCGGTATCAAGAGAGACACATCTCCAATAATATATAAAATAACCCATCCCACTAAGGTTTTGACCAACATTTTCTTTCCAACTGCAAACTGAAGACCTCATCCCACTGACACATTGACTAGTTTTTGATGGGTGGACAAAATTGTATATTCAACATAATGGGTGAAAACGATTATTTGTTGAACTCACACACCAATTAAAATTAAAATAAAGTGACGTACACATGATCTCAACTGTAACGAAAGAAACAACCACTTTATGGTTAAAAATAGAAGCTAAAATAAAATGAGAGACTTGAAATTTCTAAATAACAGATATCGGCCAAGGGAGGATGAAATTTAATATTTTTAATGATGATCTGCACAAATCACGTAGACGGTTTAATTGTTCTTGATACAGCATAGCATATATTACAAAGCTTTCTAAAGCGTGAATTTGTCTTTCAAATAGATTTTTCATAGAGAGCTTTATTCAGGTATCAAAGGAAGAAATTGGAAAACTTCCAAGCACCCAACCAGACAGATTTATACAGACAACCGAAATGCAAATATTCAACCCAAGATTTCAACGGTTCTGTATTCGAACTCGGAAAATAGCTGTTTTATCACTAAATACCAAGTATCTCCTATATGAATCTCTCTCTAAGATGGGAATTATTATCATGATTATATCGGAAAAATATACATAACTCTAAGAATACACATCTTTATAAATTCCAAGGATACAACGATTTCTGTAGCAGGGATAAAAGAACCACCATTACATTGGAATTTATGAAATAAGGAATCATGTATATAGCGTAATAATTTTATCATGTTTTCATTTTTCGCAGCGTTGTGATAATTTATCTGGAAGGATTTTTGAAAACTATAGCATGAAGTGAAATGAATTCATTAAAATCTGTTTATATTCAACTTCACTGCTTCCAATTCAAGAATAGTGTTAAGAGATCTAGTAGACTAGGGAGGGAAGATATTTATCCAAAAGCCGTGAGGTTGTTGGTTCGATACCTAACACCAATTCATGACCAGCTACTGAGAGATGGTTTGATAGGGTATAGCTTAGATACAAGACTGTTAATTCAGGTTCCTATCTTGTTCGTCACTTGACCTAATTCACTGTTGTGAGGCAGTTGCCGGTGTTTAACAGTTTCGGTCAGCAGACATAGTAAGCGTAAAAATTTTGCAAGAATCTAAATTAACCTTAAATCAATGACCACCTATTCGTAAGAGAATGACAAAACCAAATTTATGTTTTATTAGTGAAAATGCCGAAATTCTTGTTATCATCCACAAGATATTGAATTTTTTTATTGACAAGAGACCATATTCGTTTCTTGTAAGAAAAAATACACGGGTAACTTCGACCGACGTCCACCTTGATCGGCCTGCAGGCAGAAAACACACACACACCAAAAAAAAAAAAAAAAAAACAAAAAAAAAACTCACCATCCATTTTTTCATTATTTGAAGATCTATTTCCATCTCTTTTATATCCACGATCGAATTTGGTATCTTCCACCTCAAAGACATAATCTTACTAGGTCACAATCAGGCTTTTACATGACAATTGATGTTTGATTAAAATTTTATTTCATAAGTGATATATGAAGGTTAGTACTTATATAAATTTATAAAATATGACAATGAAAATCACTGTTGTGTAAGCGCAGACGATTTTTATTAAAATTCGAATTTTTACGTAATCGTCTGCATTTGTAGAATTTTATTCGCAACAAAATTCGTTTCACTGTAGATTTTTTCTGGAATTAGAAATTTGAAGTAATTACGGAAGAAGTTATGTTGAAAGAATTTTATAAAGCCATATTTAAATTTAACCATAAAGTTGTTTCTTTCGTTACAGTTATGATCATATGTACGTCACTTTATTTTACTTATTATTGGTCTGTGAGTTCAACAAATAATCGTTTTCACCAATAATGTTGAATATACAATTTTGTCCACACATCCAAAACAATTCAATGTGTCGGTGGGATGAGCTCTTCAGAGAGCAGTTGGAAGGAAAATGTTGACCGATATCTTAATGAGATGGGTTATTTTGTATATTATTGGAGATGTGTCTCTCTTGATACTGCTATTCAAAAATAAATACTTATTAATCATTCAGTAAAGATAAAGTTATTTCATGAAGCATATAAAGCACATTTAATATTAGTTTGGGGAAAAAGAAATCCATTATTTTTACGTGAACTTTTTGTAACTTCTTTCAGATTCGCTTTGTAAAAAGGTTTAAAACAGTTTTCATGTAGATTTTTGGGTCCTGTGCGAAGCTACGACTGCTGACATGCTGTCAATTTTAATAATTTTTGATATTTTATAGACATTCTCGACGATATGTCTCCATGCGAGGTGCATCTTTAGCATCCAAATACCCAAACGGAATCGACGAAACCAAAATTGTGCGTAACTGGTTGTTACAGTCTTATATAGGACGATAAACACCTTTCACAACTTTAGCCACCTGGTTAGCATTTTCGCCATTATAAAAGAAAACTAAAATGTATCAAATTTTCTGTTTGTTGTCTTCCAATTTTAAAACCTTGTACTCGTACCTGAATGAATCAAACAAAAAACCGCAAGAGAATATTTTAGTATCAAATGTCACCTTTCCAATGAGCATAAATTTGAAATTGATTGATAGATACCTCACGAGATAGCGATCACTACAGACGTCTACCGAAAAAATAATGGATAACTTTTTCCCCAAACTAATATTAATATTTGATAGTTTATGCAAGCAGTAAATAAATCATAACATCCACTTTATAGTTAGTTTAATTCGGCAAGGACGATTTAAATTTTTTTATTTTTTTATTTATTTATTTTTTTTTTTTTTTTCATAGACATTGACAAGCTTTGAAATAAGACAAGCTTTGATGCAAAAAGATTAACGATAAAATGAATTCGGCATTTAATAATGAAGCACGTTTAACGAAAATTATTTAAATTCGAATAAAGAATTCTTTTGTGGTATTAATAGTCTTAGTAGTGATGTTCTGGAGGGTCGGTCAAGAAGGCTGCGACTCTGGAGTACATTGAAAGTTTAATAAAATGGTTTTTGATTGTCACGTGATTAAATAGAATCATCTTTAAATATTTCAAGGACTCGTGTGCATTCAATTTCACATTATCATTCAAAAGGGGAAAATTGTAGGCCCTCAGCCTACCGCAATTAGAAAAAGGATACCAGTGCGAAAATGTGGCAAGAAATCCTAAAACAATTCAACTTCTGTGTCTTTCGGTAACGTGTGACGAAACCTGGATTTATTCCTAAGAACCTGAAACGAGACAGGAACCCACTGTTAGGCTCTTTACAGAAGAGCCTAAACCCACAAAAGTTGTTCACCAAAAAAGACAAAGAGGGCTTTCAAAAAATAGCTGTTGCTTTTTTCGGTAAATCTGATTGTATTTCTAACATTCCTATGAACGATTGCATAACCAATGGTCTTTCGTATACCACAATTTTTTTACCAGAAAAAATAGTTAACTCTTGGCAATATTTTAAAGAGAAGTTGGGATATATTAGGTTGGGGAAAAAGAAATCCATTATTTTTACGTGAACTTTATGTAACTTCTTTTGGATTCGCTTTGTAAAAAGGTTTAAAACAGCTTTCATGTAGATTTTTAGGTCTTGCGCGTTACGACTGCTGACATGCGGTTAACTTCGATCATGTTTGATATTTTATAGACATTTTCGACGATGCTGTATCCACATGCGAGGTGCATCTCTAACATCAAAAATACCCGAATGGAATCGACGAAACAAAAATTGTACGTAACTGGTTGTTACAGTCTTATATAGGACGATAAACACCTTTCACAATTTTAGCCACCCGGCTATCTTTTTCGCCGTTACAAGAGAAAAACGAAAATGTATCGAATTTTCTGTTTGTTGTCTTCCATTTTTAAAACCTTGTACTCGTAACTGAATGAATCAAACAAAAAACCGCAAGAGGATATTTTAGTATCAAATGTCAGCTTTCCAACGAGCATAAATCTGAAATTGTTTGATAGATACCTCATGAGATATCGATCACTACAGACGTCTGCCGAAAAAATAATGGATTACTTTTTACCCAAACTAATACTTCGATTATAGAATAAAAAAGAGTATTATTTGAGTGACTATACCACAAATTTAAGAATATTTTAAACTGTTTTAGAATTTGAAAATTTTCAATTTTTTTTATGCTATATTTTTGTTGTAATCAATAAATAACAAATGTGATTAAAAATACGTAATTTTTTAATTTTGATGAGGAAAAAGTGAATGGCAAAATTTTTTTTTCAATCCTACAAATATTTTAGAACAATTTTTTCATAATATTTAACATATGAAATAAACATTCTGGCAACACAAAAATTCCAGAAAATTATTTCAACTGTGAAAAATAAATAAATAACTAAAAAATTCACATTGATGACTCAGAATTTAATATAAATTTGCCCTTAAATTTGGTATGCTGCTATTTCTAGACATTTTGATTATTTTTTTGTCGTATTAAAATGAATAAAAATAATCAGATTTCAATTTTTATATTTAAAATTTTTTATTATTTTTACATATGCTTTTGTGAGAAGTTCGAGAAAAAATATAGAAGAAAATGCAGCATGAACTATAATGTAGAAATTTTCCTACGCTATATTTTTGTTATAAAATAACAAACGTGACAAATACGAAATTTTTTAAATTACCTGAAAGTAAAAGGTGATATTTTTTAATTCTACAAATCTTTTGAACAACAATTTTTGCGCATATATTTCACATGTGAAATTAGAATTCTGGCAACACACGCAAAAATTTCAGAAAGTTATTTCAGCTGTCAAAAATAAATAAATAACTAAAAAAAATCGGTCACGGTCACTGTTAATAATCTCGCTAAATATGCGATTACTCGTGTTTACAAATCATTTTAATAATCTATCGATGGAATTTAAGTTTCCAGATAAGATTAAAGATCCTTTCCTTTGTTCCAACATTTCCATCTGAAATTACACATTTTTAGCAGATTAATTGCAAATGCTATGCATTGAAATTCTTTAGCAACGGCGAAAAAAACAGACCTATTCGCTGAAGGAGGAAAACTATACTGTAACGCTATCACAAACTGTTAGTGCAATTTCTTTTAATGTAATAGAAACATACTTTGACCTAAAAAATTTCGACACTCCATCCCATATAACAAACAATAGAAATGAGATCTTACGTTTTTATTAGTTCTTATAAAAAAAGAAATTCCCAAGTTAGACAAAAAAAAAAAAGAAATTACGTGTAAACTTCCAGGAACTAACAAACGAGTTTTTTAATAACTTAATAAATAAAAAAATAGTTTAGGAATTCGATTTAGAGAATTGGTATGAAACATTATTTTTATTAACTTATTAAAAAATTAAATTGAATCAAGAAGATTTATATTTTATGTTCCAAAATGGTGCATTGTATCGGTTCCTTTGTTCTTTTAATTCCGCGATTGAAATTCCTCAAAATATAAATAATTTCATATAAAATTTAAAATGAAGCTATTAATTATAACTAATTTAAAAATACTTTAAATTAATAATTATTAGTTTAATTAATTATTAAACTAAAAATGTTTTAAATTAATAAAAACTATCTTTTAGATTAGGGGTAAATTTAAAATCCCTTACCGAAAGAAATAATCAACTTAAAAAGAGCAGTTTCTTTGATTTATTTTTGAAACAGAATCGGGACACAAAATGTAGGTAATAATAATAACCATAAAATTTATTTTTTGTATTGCGTCCATTTTTAATTAAAAACATGTTTTTCGTAACTTTAGAATTTTTATGTGATTTAAAAATCTTCAAATGACTTAGCTTATTTAATTTTTGTGCCTATTTTGCTTTTTATTATTTTTAACATTTAAACTTAATTGTGCTGTAAAGGTTTTAAAAATAGTTTAATACTCCAGTTTTATAGAAAACGTATCATTTATTAGCATTAAAAATATTTCGCGAATTCTGATCTTATTAAGTAATTTTAAGTATAATTTTTAATATTCTAATTTTTTATTATTTTTTTTTAATTATTATTATTTTTTTTTTAAAAGCAAAGAAAACATTTCTAGATTTAAGAAAAAGAAAAACAAAAATAGTTGACAAACTAATTCATCATCACACTTTTTATTAACACTTGTTTTGTGAAAGCAACATATATATTTTCATTCAATACGCATTGCAATTTAGAGAAATAGTTTTGACTATCATGAATATTTTAAATTTCAACATGAATGATTAATATTAATTCTAAAATGATTTCCTTTCATAAAAAAAAATGATTAAATTACTTTCGAAGAAAAAAAAAAATCATCGTTGAATTCTTAAATAATGATTTTAAGAAATTATTAACCAAAGAAAATTTTGACAGCTAAGATAGCAATTAACAAAGACAATGAATTTTAATCCCCCCCCCCTACTGATATTTCGCTTTTGTTTCTGACGCCATTTTCACTTTGATGACTGCTGTTTAATAAATTGAAAAACAAATGATATTATTGCGATTTCAATGCTGAATTCAGATTTCCCCCTCCCTTCTTATTTCAAGAACAATTAAATTTGACTGAAGCCACGGCAAGAGGTATATCCCCCCCCCTTCACAATTAAGTAGGCAGGGTCACGTGGCCGTGCAAAAGCGAGCAGGTGCAACTCCATCTCCCTTCAAACACAATGTAACTGGCAATTTAGATGACTATTTTCATATTCTAATGTCACTTTGAAATGCTTCTCAAGTCATTAACATCATGCTTATGATTTACTGCGGTGCAAAAAATTTGAATGAACACAAGGATCCCTTGGAAGGTGATATGTGGTGCTGCCATCTATTGTATCATTTGCAAGTTATATATTTAAACAACATTTTTTTTCTTCTCATCAGATTTTTACAAATAACTTTAGGAAGTAAACAACTATAAATAAATTATCAAAGACTTTACAAATTTTTTATAGATGAATTTATAATTTTATAGAAGTACTTTTTCTCAATAATATAATTATAATTATACAATTTAAATTAATTTTATATGAAAATTCTAAAATATTTTTCACTAGTAAAATTTAAGAATTTTAAGTACACATTTTACTATATATTATTAATATTTTAATCAACTGCAAGGTGTTTATCATAAAAAAATTAATATATATATATATATATATATATATATATATTAATTTT
>JAPDSC010045426.1:85575-102464 GCA_026290005.1 Latrodectus geometricus
ATATATATATATATATATATATATATATATGAGTTCAAATTTATTATTAAAAATATTCATTTATTATATCATTTTTAGTATTTATTAATAATATATTTTGTTCTAAAGAACTTTTGATGTCAATTTTTAAACAGGAAATTTTTAAATAAAAGAACTTCCTCGTGATAAAAAGTAAAGGGTCATATTTTTTTAAAAAAAAAAAATCATGCCTATGTTTTATTTCTAGTTTCAATCTCTTTCCAAGAATAAGGAAAATATATTTTCTTGATATTTATCTCGTATATGGTTGTAAAATTTAAATGAGTTAAAAATATTTAAACGCTTTTATGAAATAATTCTAATCACGTTCTAAAGCACTCCTATATGCCATGGAAGAAAAAAGAAACGGTAAAAAACACACACAACTTCAAAACCCAACATGTCATTGATTTACAAGTCGCATTTCCTACAACAATACCGGTGTGAAATATTAAATTTTATAAACCTCCTCTATTACTTATTAATATTCACATCGCCAACTTTTAGTTATTTAAATCCCCTACGCGGTTAGGTGTTTTCAAAATAAATGCTTTTGATCTAGGATTCTTCGCGCGGAAAGCTTTTGTTTGTTGCCAGATCATCGAACCTAGAATTACATGAAACGCATAATTTCTAGGGCGCCACCTATTGGATGCATAGAAAAGCAAATTAACCGGTTATCTATTCTGAATTTTGGAATACTTTGTTCCATAAGGAACTTCTAATATTCTGATGGATAAAACTAATTTTTGAGAACAATGTGACATCTAGATGACCATTAGAATTTTTCTGAGCTAATCGTGGATATTTTTTTATTGTTTTATAACAATTAATTTGATCTACAAAGATTTCGATATTTATGGATTTGCGGAAAATTGCATTTTCATTAGTCTTTCAAAATTTCTTAATATCGAAATTTCCTAATATCACACAAAATGTCAAAAAGTAACCCAGGTAAAAGAAAAAAAATCTGTACAATAAATAAATAAATAAATAAAACATTTAAATCGTTTTGCCGATTTAAACTAACCATACAGTGGATGTCATGATTTATTTATTGCTTGCATAAGCAATCAAATATTAATATTGAATGTGCTTTACTTGCTACATGAAATAAATTTATCTTTACTGAATGATTCATAAATATTTATTTTTTAATAGCGGTATCCAGAGAGACAAATCTCCAATAATATATAAAATAACCCATCTCACTAAGATATTTTCCAACATTTTCTTTCCAACTGCTCACTGAAGAGCTCATCCCACTGACACATTGACTTGTTTTTGATGGGTGGACAAAATTGTATAGTTAATATGATTGGTGAAAACGATTATTTGTTTCACTCACAGACCAATTATAAGTAAAATAAAGTGACGTACACATAATCTCAACTGTAACGAATGAAACAATCACTTTATGGTTAAAAATGACAGACAATTCCCGAAATACTTTTTTTTTTATCAAAAAGTATTCATGGCAGATTTATTAAGAAGTATGAGCATTATATATTAAGTAATAATCTCAGAATAATTCAATCACTGTTTCTTAGTTTCAGTCCAAAGATCATACGAGTAACATTATAGGAAAATGTTCTAATATTCCCGAAATCTCTTTGATTTTATCTTAATAAAAAATACATATGCTACCTGAAATTGAAAACAAAATATAAAAAAAAAGTTTCCTAGTGGCTCAATGGTTATTTTTAGCACAAGAGGACTGATTAAACCGGGACATACGGTTTAATGTGGATTCCGAACTATTTGTAAACCTCCATGCTCAAGATGGGATTCGAACCCATGAATCGTTGACCAGAAGATAAAAAATAATAAAGAGAAAAAAGTTGTATAAAATTCGTCATGGTATATTGAAATCATGTTTGAAACTAAATTTTTTTTATTTCTATATTTCAGAAACAATTTTGAAAAGAAAAGCAAAGTTCGTAAATTTTCCATTCATAATATTGATAATTTCATAATTTTCCATTCATAATCATCTTCGCACCAATATTGAGGGAAAGACGATAACTGATACTCTGCATCCTTGAACCAGAAACAGTTGGTGTTTAATACCTGCTAAACTAAGAGTTCATGGATTTGGATCGTCAGAACTCTGACCAATCAGACTCATGAAAATTGAATTGGGTGACGAAAATCTTTCTCCAATTAAATTCGTCCAAAATAAGCCTTCTGAAGTTCCGACATTCACTCTCGTCATCGGAAGTTCATGGGTTCGAATCTCGATCCAACCAATGATCCATCGCGTTCGCTAATAGTGGTTGGGGCACGTAAAATATATTATGGTTGCAATGTCTTCCAGGTGATATGATACTTCTAGGGGTGGCAGCCCAAGTAGAGAGTCTTCTACGATGTCCCTGCTTCTATATTACGAAGACCCACCCACTTTCGAGTCAAAAAGGCAACACCCACAGGTTGCCCCACTATATAAATTGCCACCACATCTTTTCATTGTAGTTGCTAAATTAGTGGAATATTCCAAATATAGCTTGGCATTAGGAATAAAAAAAAGGCTTTCTAAAATAAATTTGACATAACTGCTTAAAACGAGTTTGCACTGAAAAATAGTTAGCGTATAAGATTGAATTAATATAACATACATCCTGCTTTCTTATTTCTATACACTGCCAAATGATAAGCTGGCATCCTCCATTTTGCGCCTTGCCAAGCTCGCAGCTGAACAATTAGAGCTTCTGTTCAGTTGTTCGTCTGTTCGAATCCCCTTTCAGGCATTCATTTGTTGTGGTTTGGAATCCACTTTAAAATGTAGGTCCCAGTCTAATGAAGTCTAGTGTGCAAAAAAATGACTGTCGAACCAGCCAAACAGCCAACCAAACAACCCCTTCGCACCTCAAATTATAAATCCAGTGAAATTGGACCCTAGGAAATATTTATTGTGTATAGGTTCTCTCAGCATGATGGTCTTCGGATTTGTCAGATATAGAACCCGTAAACTTCTGTCAAAAAAGACACATTTTCCTCCTATATAACAGAGGCCACTTCAAAATAGGTTAACATATAATTTCGTATTTTCTTCGAACAGAAAACGATTCATTGAAGATTTTCGAAGGTTATATTCATTTCAAACGGTTGACAGTTAATGGCGTAAGATAATCACCAAACACAATAATTCAATGGCAACACTGTCAATTACGCAAACTCAATTTTCGAATAGAGATCGCTGCACTCGCACCAAAATTAAGAAAAGAAAAGGAAGAGTACTCCAATTTGCGCATGCGCTTCAATTTCTTTTTCCTTCTTTTTTTCTTCCATAATCTTCCAAATGATGGCATGCACTTACAATAAGAGGGACGGAAATTATATTCCATGCTAATTCAACACCAGTGACGGATTAAGTGCAACAACATTTAATACACAGCGCACTTGAAAAGAAAGAGAATTCAAGAAGAAGAAGAAAAAAAAAAAGAAGAGGAAACTCGATGCGCACTTATTCTAATGAAGGGCACTTATATCATTTCACCCGATATGCAAATATTTTAATTTAGAGCTCATTTCTCGAGTGTCTCAATGGATTATGAATTATGAATGAATTCCTTCTTGAGGTTTGAATGATGGAGAGCTTTTCAAGACCTCAGAAATGTGCGATCATCGCCAACACTACGCCAATTATTATTTCGGTAGTCAAAAAGGAGTTTTATGAACTTTAAATAGAAAAACAATGAATGTATTTTCTATTAAGTTTGCTAGGAATGTGCGTTCATGGGGGGGGAGGAACAATTATGAAAATAGGAATTCTTTTCTTAACTTAATACTTTTTTTAACAGTTTTTAAATATTAAATATTTGAAGCTATTAATATTTCGTTATATTTGCATCTGTCTTTCGAGGTTAATTTTTATTCTTGCGCATATCTTGATGTCAAAACGTACGCAATTTAATATTAGCGTGCATTTCCCGCTGCGCATGTCTGCATTCACGCACGCATGCGCAGACTAAACCAAACACGAGTATAGTTTGGTTTAGTTTGCCAGTCGCTCTACTGTCACAAGAAAACTTGTTGGACCAAAACGTATTGAGTAAAGTAGATTCCGAAACACTTGAAACACTTACACTCTAGGTGAGAATCGAGCCTACAACCTTTTAAACTAAAAATTAGTGCACCAACCCTTTATCTGCACATAGATGCGGTTGCATCTATGATGATATGGATTAATTATTGCACTAATATGGTCATTCAAAAATTAGTTTCGAATAATATTCAAGTGACGAAGTGATTCAAACTTACACACCACACCAGTGGAGCAGCATTAGGTCGTGATGGGTGAACTCTACTGACATCGGATGGAAGAGGCTCAAATAGGTCCGATATTTTTCATTAGAATAGCATAGCTCGCACAATATGGTAGTGATTCAAAATACTAGCCAAAACTAGCAATGCTTGATCATGTTATTCTGACGGGAAGTAGCTACAAGCCATGACACAACTTTTATTTAGATACATCCTCTATATTAGATCATTCTCTATATTAGATCACTAAAAATAGGCATATGCCTCTTCACGTGTTAAACTTCATATACCACGCATTTTCGCTTTATAATAGACACTGTATGTGCCTAATATGCATAGGTTCCATAAACATGAAGGTCTTTGATTGAATCAAAAATTAATTTATATTCACAATTTCATAAATACATCTACTATAGATACCCCAGCCTGAGATTTACCTCATCTATTAGTGAATAGTCACTTCTTTGGTTTTCGTTTTATCCAATCATAGGTTCGATATCCACTTTCGGCATGAATATTTCTGGTGGTTTAAAATCCACTATAAGATGAGTCTGTGGTAAAAATTCATTTTAGTTGTTGTCATAAAAATTTCAGTTGTGTTTGATTTAATTTGTAAATATAACATTCACCAGTCATTGTACTTTAATAATATCTAATAATTATCTTGAATTTACTTCAAACTGTATTTAATAATATATATTTTTTTATGAATGCTTAAGTAAATTATAGTACAATAAAACTATTATATAGTTTTATTGTATCTTTAATATATTAGGTTGGGGAAAAAGTAATCCATTATTTTTTCGGTAGACGTCTTTAGTGATCAATATCTCGTGAGGTATTTATCAAACAATTTCAGATTTATGCTCGTTGGAAAGGTGACAGTTGACACTAAAATATCCTCTTGCGGTTTTTTGTTTGATTCATTCAGTTACGAATACAAGGTTTAAAAAATAGAAGACAACAAACAGAAAATTCGATACATTTTCGTTTTTCTCTTGTAACGGCGAAAAAGATAGCCGGGTGGCTAAAATTGTGAAAGGTGTTTATCGTCCTATATATGATTGTAACAACCAGTTACGCACAATTTTGGTTTCGTCGATTCCGTTCGGGTATTTGGATGCTAAAGATGCACCTCGCCTGGATACAACATCGTCGAAAATGTCTATAAAATATCAAAAATGATCGAAGTTAACCGCATGTCAGCAGTCGTAACGCACAAGACCTAAAAATCTCTATGAAAGCTGTTTTAAACCTTTTTACAAAGTGAATCCAAAAGAAGTTACATAAAGTTCATGTAAAAATAATGGATTTCTTTTTCCCCAAACTAATATCTAATAATAATCTTGAATTTACTTCAAACTGTAGTTAATAATATATATTTTTTTATGATTGCGTAAGTAAATTATAGTACAATAAAACTATATAATAGTTTTATTGTATCTTTAATATACTATTAAAATTTTTTTAAATTTAAAAAATTTTGAATGTAAGTATAACACGATTTTTAACTTTCTTCTATGACCGAATGACTCAACAATAGTGCTATAAAGCTATTGTAACAGTTTGACGCTAAAATAACATCGCGGGATTTGTTTAGGAACAAAGTCTCCGCGTAAGAATTTCGAACCCAATTCTAATGGAAAGCAGTTGTGGGGAATGGGTTTTACTAAAATCAGCACTTTACCAGCCGCTTCATGGTGAGGGGATTGATTGAAAGCAGCCGACGACCTGTGGAACCGACCTCCGAAGGTCATTAGCGACTGACCGGACCACATTCGTCGACTCCAGGTCGCTCGGGGCGACATCATTTTATCCCTATTTTAATAAGAGTCCCCTGGCTCTTTTCAGCTCTTCAAGCGCGGTTACAGTGTAATAGTCTCTTAATTATGGTGTAGGCCTTTAACGATAGAAAGAAAAAAATAGATTAATGCCAGCATAAAAAAAAATTTCGCTGCTTTTGTAATTTCGATATAATTCCCCCCCCCCCTTCATTTAGTCGACGCTTAAGCGTTTACTTTCTTATGTTAAACATGGATAAAAACAAAATTATGCCCTTTTGAAAATTTTGCAAGACAGAATTGAATTCAAATGAAATTTTTTTTAACTTAAAACTTATATATGGGACTTTTTTATTAAAAATTTGATACTTATTTTTGGAGCCGTAATTTTTTTTATATATTTTAACAACAAAAAACTAAATTAATTTTAATAGTTATAATAATGTAAAATAAGTTAATTTCTAAGATACATAAATAAATCCCACGGCATTGACCAATTAAATGATGCGATAACCAACCAAGAAACCAAGTTTGTTTAAGCACATACCAAACTTCTCAGCATGAACGATGATAACAAAACCATTTTAGGTTATAATTACATTTTAATGGCATATTATGATTATTTAAACTCATTAATTTTTGGTGAATGTTTTTTCAATTTTTCGTAAATGGAATAGAAGCTCCCTTATTTTTTGGTAAATCATAGATTCTAAAAATACACCGCCATAACAAACAACAAAGAAAATCATGATTAGATAAAAAAATGGTTATATATATATATATATATTTTAAATGCGAAAATTTGTTTCTTAAACATAAATTCACGTGAACGTCATTAGCAGTTTTTAATCAGATTCTGTGCCAGTAGTTTGAGTAAACCGTCTGGTTCTTTCACAGTTTTTAATTTCATTTTTTAAAATTATTTGATAAGACTATGAATACAACAGTGTTAGAACCAATTTTCCTCTCAAATCATCAAATCCGAAGAGTATCTGGACATAATTCAATGTATTCTAGACCTTGCTTCACTAGTGACACAGGTGACTGCGGGATTGGTTAGGGTGTCATTCTCAGTATCGGAAGGTAATAAGTTCGAATCCCGGCTTAACCGAAGATCCATCGTGTTCATTAAAGATTGCTGGGGTTCGTTCAATAGGTCGTGGCAGCAATGTCCTCCAAGTGAAATGATTCATTTGGGGGTGGCAGAGTAAGTACTGAGGGATTTTTTACTTGATTCATATTTATAAATTGCGAAAGATTTTACTCTACTGCTTCCATTAACTGGTACAGCCCAACTCAGGGATAGGACAACACTCCCTAGAATCACCATGGTGACGGTTAGGTACAGGGTACTATGCTGGTGCAACAACTGGAAGTACAGGACCGCTACTCATGGTTTCAATAAAACGTTGCCATTTTCTATTTCTCAAACCTAACAATGGAAGTTGATTGCTGATTGCTTAATATCAGTAGACATCTGGCCAGCAAGGTCACCAGACCTCTCTCCTTTAATATCTTTTGGAATTATCTCAAGGACAGCGGGTTCTAGTGAAGTTCTACAAATATCGATGAATTAAAACAAATAATTCTATAAATCAAAGTAACCTATATTTCTGTTCAGTATTTCGAAGTGAACTCATTGCAATCGATATTGCACTGAAAATTGTCATGAGAGAAATCAACAACGGAGACCACTTTATTCTATTTGACACCCCTTAATTCCATTTAACATCTCAAGAATTGGGCCCTATAAGAGATAAAACCAGTTCATCTATTTTACGAAAAGTAAGCTGTCACCAGCACAAAATACCTTTTCAGTGACACCAAAATAAATTGGCTGACACTCTTGCAAATTAGGGACTAGAGCACCCTGTCCCTTCCCCTTCAGAGTTCGCATACTTAGAATTATTCTCACGGCAAAAGGCACAAAATAATGAAAAGTGGTTAATACCTCCGCCTCACAGCTGGTATAATGGCAAAAGACCTGACTTGCCATCGGACACTTGAAAGTCTCACATATTCTGGGGGTATCAAGGTGTTTCCTTTCTGCCCTAAATGACGACAAAAACAGGCAACACCTCACCCCATTTTGGACTACTCTGGGAGGATATCCTTAATTTCCCACTTTTTGAATCGCATTTCATTAATGACAACAGTTTCATTGATCTGGGCTGACTGATCTTTTTTTTTTTATTTCTAATGGCGGGCACCCTTGAGCAAGTAAGTAACATTAGCCCATTTGCCGCAACAAGGCCGGAAGCTGCTACTCATTTTATCGTTACCCGGTGGGCACCTGTGAACCAAGTCACGGAGCTACGAGTAGCATCGCCCACGCCACACCACCACAAACCCGTTTATAGGGCGGGCCACATTCATCCATCATCTGAAGGACAAGAAACACAGGGAGGGAAAGAGAAAGTACATCCATGCCCAAGTCGGGATTCGAACCCAGGTCCTCCCTATCCGTAGTTCGTTACACTAACCACTAGACAGGTTGGGCGGCGGGCTGACTGATCTAATAAACTTCAATTGAAAGATGTATAAGAACAGAAATTACAAAAGGTAATAGCGCAACTTTTCATCGGGTTCCAAAATGAAAAAAAGTATTTCTACTTGGTTGTCAATTCAATATGAGTTGAATGCAAAGAGCATGGACTTACATTACAGTAAGAAATTATTTTACTACAAATAAACTTTAATTTCACAAATATGGACAGGAGATGAAATCTCCTTTTAATTTGCTTTGGATTTTGATTTTAAACTTCGCTCATAGATAATTTTTTAGCGCATGAGGGTTAATTAGACCGGGACCTACGGTTTAAAGTGGATTCCGAACAACTACAAACATATATTCCTAAGGTGAGATTCGAATTCATGAACTGTTGAACTAAAGGCAAGAGTACTATCCATTAGGCTGCTAATCCAGCGATTTAATTTGCAACAGCAAGTAAAAATTAAACTTAAAAAGAAATAAAAATTTTTTGAATCATTGATTTCCTTATTATAAAGTGAAAAAAATGAATTTGTTTTTGGTCTTTATAAATTGTATAAAAATGATAGTTTATTTTATAGCAGGTATATCATTTTATATAATTGTTAATATTTGTTTAAGAGAAAAAGAAAACATATTTACTTATAAAATATTCTTATTTATAACTAAATAAATAAATCTTTATATAAGTAAATCTTTATGAAAAGTTAAGCATCGTAAAATAGAGATTATATCAATAACTGTGAATAAAAAATACCAAAATACATGAATGAATGAAAAAAATGGATAAAAATATTTCACATAACATATTTCACATTGTAATCTTATAAAATGCATACAAACATTCAATGTAAAACAATCCAAGGATTTATAAACAATGCAATCTTAAATAACTGATAGGAATGAAGTTGAAAATATTATTTTTTAAAGAAAATTAGATAAGAAAATTAAACTCATTTTGATAATGCAAACATTTTATTACATACTTCTAACTTATGCATAATGTAACGAACATTACAGAAATTAATGTTTTTATAATTCAAAGTTATTATTCGAATAAAAGACAAGATCATTATTCAAGAAAAACAGTTACATTGAAAATAACCATCATTTATACAAAACTCAAGGGAATATATTAACAATAAATTTTATTTTTATATTTTAACAGTAACCATACTTAAATAGTTTGTTTCATATCAAATTGAGAAAACTATTAAAAAGAAGGAATTTTTCTACAGGTGAAATAAGACACATATTTAGATTAATACTAAAAAGCTCAAGGACTATCAGAATTAGATGCTTCATTGTAATTATAATTTAAAAGTCAAATTAAGAAAATCTTTTCATTATAAAAGCTATGTTAACAATTTTTATGAACATAAAAGCTGAGAAATTCTGTCAAATATATTAACTAAGTAATGTTCTCTTAAATGGGATACATTTAGTTTAAACAATTTAAATTCACATTGTTTCTATTAAAAAATAAAAGATAAGCAATTACGATATTAAGAATTGCAACTGAGATTTCTTAACGCAGTGGTTTTAAAAAATAATAACAGCCTTGACACATTAATTTTGTTTTAAAATATGCTAAAATTTAATAAAGTAATCAACGTAATTTCACGTAATATATATATATATATATATATATATATATATATATATATATATATATATAAATTCCAAGCATTATGCGCTAAAGCAATGATAGTGGTAATATGGTAATATATAAAAATGATTTCTAAAAGTAAAAAATAAAAAAGTTAAGATTAAGTTGTAATAAATTGAGGTATTTATGTACAAAGCATCACTTAAAATGTTTAAAAATATTAATCTTGATTTTAAGTATGTAAAAAATTAATTAATTCTATCAAATAAATGATGTAAATTTATTAAAAATTATTTTTAACAAATTAAATAAAACAAACAGAAAAATATTCATCTGAAAATATTTTTTTACATATAATAGTGTTAATTATTATTTACGTAATAATAAGGACGAAAGTTAAGAAAAAGTGTCCATAATAATAAATTTATGTATTGGTTTAAACTCTTGTAAAATATTTTAATTCGTAAAGTGCAGTAAAGAGTAGAATGTCAAAAAGAGTAACATGGTTTTATTAATCTATAAATAAAATATATCGACAATTTCCTCAATTTTTTACAAACATTTTAATTAAAGTTCAATTTGTAAAGTATTTTACATAGATCTAAATAGATTTTAGGGCTTTTACTAAGAATTATAATTTCGAAATATAGTTTTATAAAATTTACTTTTCTTTAAAAAATAATTTCTACTTTTTCAAAAAAAAAAACACCCACTTTTTTCTGACTACTGATGACAAATACTTAATATTTGAAGAAACACATTTATTTGCACGATTTGCAAGACTATAGAAATCAATGTCATTAACTCTTTAAAAACCTTGTTAACATTAATTCCTTCTTCTAAAAATGAATGAAGCAAAATGAGAAAAATTCTTACAGCATTTAACAAACCTAAGTTTTTTCAGCTAAATAGAAAAATTTTTAGCTGTATTAAAAGTGCTTAACTAGAATTTCACATGAACACAAAATGAATTAATACAGTTGTGCTACCAAATGGTTTATGGTGCTGCCATCTATTATTTGCTATAGTATACATTTTCTTTTTCTTTAATAACGACACATTGAGTTTACGAAAACATACTGATTAATATTCTAATGTGTATTTAATTTAAACAATAATGAAGCTCTAAAAATTAGTCTTTTATAATTAGTACTTAAAAATGAGTTTTAATAACAAAGAAATTAAAATAATTAGCTAGTAAAACTAACTCTAATCCAACTTTCATTATAATAAGGGTGTCATAGTTTTATGCTTAAAATTTGTATTACCGATTATTTTTCAAATTCCTTTGTACATTTAATTGCTAAACCTAATTCTACAAGAATAGAAAATAAATGTATGTTGCTTTTTAAAAGATTTCTATTGCGAAAATTGTCGGTTCTATAAATTAGATTATCAAAAAGATTGCTAAACAGTTCCCGTTAGAAATAAACTTTGGAGTTTTAAATAAGTTTTGTCAATAAATGATACTTATTTATTTTGTAAAATGAAAATAAAGTGTTTATATTATTTCTTAGTAGTTACCAAAAATATAAATCTTTTGAAGTAATACACGAAGCAAATATTTACGACAGTAATTGAAATTATTTTTCTTCATCGTCATGATGGTTGTTGTACCAGAATATTATAGTCAAATTTTCTTATTCAAAGAAACTGCCTAAGTAAATAAAATACTTTTTATAATAGCTCATTTTATACAAATTTTACAATTTTAACATCAAATAAATGAAAATTTGTTAAGGCAAATTTTTACTTACATAGGTTAACGTTCTTAAAGAAATACGTTAATAATGGCAAACTACAAAATTCATCTATATTATTTATAGTCTTATTATAATTAAATAAGCGAAGACACACTTGTTTATTTAATTTCTAAAGATATTATAAATAAAGTAATAAATACTTAAAATTTTATTTTTGCAATATATATATATATATATATATATATATATATATATATATATATATATATACGGAAGCACACTGATTTGATCGACAAACAACTTTTGTTTCCTTGAAGAAATGTTTATAAATATCAAAATTTGAATCTGTATTTAACTTAAAATGACATAAACAGTTTATCGCTTTTACATACCATAAATTTAAAAATCGAAACATTTTTTAGCAAATTAAAAGTGAAACTTTTAAAATCATTAACAAATAATAAATAAATAAATAAATATTTAATATTCAATTAAAAATTTAATATAAGGTATCTTATTTCGAAAATTTTTAATGAATGCAATATTTAAATTTAGTTTAATGAATTAATCTAAGAAATATATAATAGAAATTATTGCAAATACTTCCATTCAAGGTTACGTTTTTATATATTAAAATGAATTTCTAAAAATTAACCATTTCAAAAAAGTTTTACAGAAGGATTTTTCCTCATAATTCTTTGCTTATACTTAAAATTTTATGTTTACAATATCTAATTTGTCTAAAAACCCCATTAAAAAGTATTAGAATAGAAATTCTCAACATTGCTTATGGAAAATATAAAAAAGTGAATTATCTTATTTTGCCAAGAGATGGCAGCACCAACAACTACAAATTTTAAAAAGGGATTTTAAACATTAGGAAAATAATGAATGTTTAATTTCTCCGTTTTCTAAGAATAATTTAATAATAATTTATAAATAATTTGTAACAATAATTTTATTGCTTAGTTATAAATAATAAAGAATAATTTTAAAAAAATCGTAGGGTTAGTGATTCGAGGCTTTCCCTCGTTAAGTTTTCTCTCCATCTCTCTTTTCATCTGACGTCAATATAAATATTTTGCAAAAAATATAAAAGACTAAAGGAATTCAAAGATTTTCTGGAAAACTTTAAAAAAACATGGATTCTATGGAAATACATAAGGAATATGGAAGACCACTTGGTATCATAAGGTTTAACTTGTGAAATCTTCTCTTCATTATATTGTTATTTCGTATGAAATCCTCTTAAATGTTCTCCATACAATATAATCATTTGATACATCTTCAGATATATTTAGGACGATAGTGATCCTATAAAAATACATCTGAAATACGGCTTATTCCTGTATTTTAGTAGAAATGTAATGAAGAAATAAAATAATGAAGAGAAGATTTGATAAGGATGAACTTTGGACCGGCCTTTCAAAACTTTTCTTAGAAAAATCTTCCCATCATTAGATTTTTATACCATGTGAGGTCAACATAAAAAACTTATCACAGAATATAATCAATTTTGGATAGTTTGAATAATCTCCTGACATATTTAGCACGATAATGATTCTATGAAAATACATTAGAACTATGGAAGTATATTGGAAAGCTCCCCCCCCCCCCACAAGTCCTATTATGCTGCTTCAACATAGCGGGGGGGGGGGGTTCTAGGTAGAATGGGTGAAGTACGTCTGGAGTTTTATACTGCTGGTGGAGTCATCCTAGGCGTGAAGGCCATTCCATTATACCCAGCTAAAGCATAAAGGCAATGGACCAAGTCAGTCTTCTTCCCAAGGACGTCCAAGGTTATGTACCAACAGAACTCTGTTTCATATACCATTTTACCATGTACCAGGCTAAACCTGAGCATTTGCTATCCCATATGGGGTTACAGAAGAATTTCATCGTTGAGAATCTAGTGATGGTATATGGCTTTCTGTTGGTGAACAGTCTTTTGAACTTGATCTATCTAGGCTCTAGGCCAGGGGTTGTCAAAGTGGTCTATATAGACCCCTAGGGGTCTATTTAACAACAGTAGGGGTCTATCTGATCTAAGGTGTCGAATGAGGGTCTATTGGGACTCGAAGGAAAAACAGTTCTTAATACAAACCATCTTCAAAAATTAAACTACGATTTTAAACTGTGCTTTGTTGATTTGGAAAACATAGACATCCCTGATTGCATTATTATGCCATTTTCGGCGCAAATTGATAACGTCGACATCAACATACAAGATGAGCTTGCTGAACTGTTGTCCGATCTTGAAGCAAAAACGCCTATTAAAAATTTGACAATACATAAATTTTGGACTAATATAAATATAAAGCAAAAATATGTGAAACTTTATGAAATGGCTCAGCCATATATGCTGGCGTTTCCAAGTTTGTATATGGTTGAAGCCGGTTTCAGTCACGTTAATTCAATTTTAACTAAAACAGGAATAAATTAAATGTGGAGCTTCGAGGGGATTTAAGGTTAAAATTGACTAATTTCGAACCCAATATAGCGAACCTTGCCAAGAAACACCAGGCACTCTAATCTCATTAAGAAGTCAAGAATCTGTAGCTACTTTACTTACTGTTTCTAATTTATTAAATATTTAGACTAATATATAACTTTATTTTAATTACCTGAAAATTACCTTTGTGGGGGTCTATGGAGATTTCGAAAAATCATATAGGGGGCGATGGTCAAAAAAGTTTGGCCAGGGCCGGCGCTAGGGGTGGGCAAGCCGGGCCCTTGCCCGGGGCGGCAATCTTAGGGGGGCGGCAAATTGGCCCTAAAATTAAATTTCTCAAACTTTTAAGCATTTTCTCTTTCTAAAATAATTGAGTTTTGACCCATGATATACTAAACTTTTTTGTTTAAAATGAATCATATTTTTATGCATTAAGATATTTGGAATCAAACCCCTAACGACCTTTATATATACAGGGTGTTTTTCAAACATACAGCAAAAATTTGTTTCGAAGATACAGGGCGAACAAAATTTTTGACATTATAACAACATTTTATTACCAAAAATTACAGAAAAAAGTTTTTTAATCTACAAGAACTGTTGAAAATAATGACCTCCAGCTAGAATAAGAATGCAAGAAATTTAATGATTTTAAAAATTATAAAAATGGATTTGAAGAAAACTATGTTCGCCCTGTATCTTCGAAACAAAGCGAGTTCACGAAAATTATCAAAGGACAAAATATTCTTAGAATAGTCGAGGAAAGAAAGCCTTGAATTTTTGGCGTATGTTTAATAAACACCCTATATATATTAATAATGTATGAACTTTTAACTATTTGAAATGTCAAAATATTTGAAATGCAAGAAAACTCACAAGCATAAGAAATTCCCACTTAAAAATAGCTTAAAACTTAAAGAAATAATTTTTTATAATTTAATCAAAGGGTCACAATAATAGAATTTTTCACCGTGTGTCTTAATTTGTCGAAACATGTATCAAAACTTCAACATTGCTGATGATTGCAATTTTTTTACTCGTTTTATTTTACCATTACTCGTGGAAAGGGTTTCGGTTATCTCTTTTAATTTTTGTTATAAAGGGGCGGCATTTTACCTCTTTGTCTGGGGCGGCGAAGCTGCTAGCGCCAGCTCTGGTTTGGCGATCCCTGCTTTTTTAAGTAACAACAACAACACACTGGAAGTCTTAAGCTTTTCTTTGTAAAATTTTCTCTTCCTTATATTTTTATTTCGTATGAAGTCAACATGGCTATTTCTCATTGAATGTAATTAGCTATGCATAGAAGGAATTAATATTTAGGACATCAGGGTTCAACGGAAGAAGAGAAACAATTTTAGAAATCTCAGGGAGAAGCAATTATTGACACGTTTGCTAATAATAACATTCTTTGAAGTTTCCATATCCAGAGATTATTGCCCTTTTAATAACTGAATAATAAATCAAAACTGTTCGAAAGAGAAAACGAACACAAATGAAAATATCAATGCCAGAGACCGGGGGACGTTTGTTCCGCTACAGTGCTCGAGCAGAATGGAGGGAAACGATTATATGAAACGGAACACAGAAGAAGAATTCCGAAAACAGATTCTTTCTAGAGAAAAAAAAAGTGGTGTTATCTCAGAGAGTTTTTTCAATGCTAACGAAATAAAGAATGAATTATTGTGTTAGTATATAAATGGTGAATATTAACAAGAAAAATCTGTAATAGAAAGTTAAATATATTAATAAATTTACAGCATATTTATTAAAAATGATTTTAAAAAAAAATTTCGTTTTTTTTCTACTCAGATTTGGCATCAGTGTTTAAACTTGTATTTTCTTTCTTTTATTTACATCGCTTTCTATTGATGTTTTCTCACTGGACTCACTTGGATTTTTGAAATTTGTACAAATGTTTGTTATCACGATGACCAATACGGTCATTTGTTTCTGCTTTCAATTAAAAACTTTAAATAAAAATACAAACAAATCAGACGCACTTGCATAAAAAAGAACAGGTATAAAAATGAGAACTGAAGACATATATATATATAATCATCGCTATTCTTTCCGTTTTACACAGGTGAAACCAAACTTTTTTTTAAATGAAAACAATTTCCTTTTAAGTGACGTCATTATTTGGTTCAGATATTATGACGTAATCAAAATAAGTCATCTCGTAACATCATCATTATTTACAATTATTCAAAAATAGCTGTTATAGAGATGATTTTTTATAGTCCTTTTTTCCCATTTCTGTATGATAGTAATTTTAATGTTTTTTTATTACTTTTAAAACTGAAAAATTGTCAGAATAAAAATAAAATATTGTTCATCACTATATTTATTATTATAATCAATTTTATAACAGCAACACAATGATTTGTTTAGTTTTTTACGTAAGTTATAGATCTGAATAAATAAATAGTAAAATAAAATAAAATAAAATAGTTTTCTGGACACAAATCACATATTATTTATGGATATAAAATATATATAACATGTTTATGGTTACAGAACACACCTACATATATATATATATATATATATATATATATATATATATATATAT
>JAPDSC010045426.1:114854-125737 GCA_026290005.1 Latrodectus geometricus
TATATTATATTATATTATATTATATTATATTATATTATATTATATTATATTATATTATATTATATTATATTAATCTTTGTATGAGTAAAATGGACGTTGAGAGCCACAAACCAAATCAGCTTAGGAAAGAAGGATGCCAGCTCAGGCATGAACCTCGTCATACAGTTTAAATTGGCATTTTTATGAGCTGTGATAAATGGCGTCGAACGGACAGAAAGAGAGATAAGCAGCGGAAAACGTTTCGAAACAATTCCCCAACCGCAGTTCCATTTTTTTCTTAATCCCAGTTGATAAGGAAACGTCAGAACGGTTGCGGAAACAGTTGATACAACTGAGTGAGCGTCTCATCCATTAGAGGAGTCCTCCTCCGAGGCAAAGGGAGGGAGAGCCGGTTCAACGAACCGACCTCCAGGCACACCGAAAATCCTCCTTCGTCGAGGAGAACGGCGTTTCGTCTCATTGAACAGGAGCGTGGTGCCGGCGACGTGTTTACGTTAGAAAGGAATCCCCGAGTTTTAACTGGAAAGAACGGATCACACGCATCACGAGTCAAATTACGCGGGAATTTTTTTCCCCGCACTTTTACCTCATCCATCTCGTTTTGATGGTCAAAACGCCATAATTGAGGTTTATTGAATGACATACACGTTCTCTCGTCACGTGTTTGAGCTGGTAGATAAATGCTGAGAGTTCTCATATTCAGTTCATGGGTTCGATTCCTACTCTGAATAAAGTTGTTTGTAATAGTTCAGAACTCCCACTAATTAATTGTATTAGTTTTCAATATCAAAAATGTAAATATAAACCAACAAACGAATTAAACTGCGCCGATGTTAAAGTGCTGGCACCTAATTAGTTTGAGCTCAGGCTTTCAATTCTAATATTTGTGAGTTCTATTCCCAATTTAGCTGTTTGCGGAGGTTCAAAACTCACTTGAAATTATTGAACGAGTTTAAATACGTGCGAGTATACAAAACTGAAATGTAGAGTGATAAATTAAGCAAACATTTTATCACGTGACTGAGATGGCAGCTGAATGGTGAGTTTTTTGCTTTCAGTTCAGTAGGTCGTGGGTTAGATTCCCGTCTTGGGTGTAGTTGCATATAAGGAATCCGTATTTGCTTGAAACTATTGGACATAATTTGCGCAGATGTGTAAAAGTTTGAGTGCAAAGCAATAAAAAACCAAATTTCTTTTGAGGCCGAATTGGTAGCTGTATGATGAGAGATTTGATATTCAATTCAATTATTCATGGGTTCAAATCAAGCCAAATACCTCTCACAAAGTATGCAAATTTTAAAAAGAAAACAAAAATGATCAAAACTTTGTAACTTATGTCTTTTTTTTAATAAAACGAGTGATAATAATACTTCTCATAATTTCTCATAAAAACAATATTTTTTTCTTCTCTGCTAAAAAAAAAAAATGAGTAAATAATCTTGTAACATTAAAAGTTAAATGAATGCATACAAAAAAACTCGGCCATTCAATAAAAATATTAAAAGGCAAATTATCCTTTGCATGTTTATTTTTTTTTTTTATCAGATTTAAGTGAAATATTTAGATGGTTGTTATATTGATTTTAATAGTTAGAGAATAAATTTTTGGTAGTCGTGAATATTATTGCTCATATAAACAACAAATACTTCACAAAATTGCAAACACTAATTGAAAAGCACAAGTTTTAAGTGAATGCAGTAGTTTGTGTTGCTGACCGAGTTCTCTAAATATATCAAATCACTCTTAAAGATCTTTAGTTAGCATTCCGTAGTATTATGCCCATCTGCCGTCTTTGCTAGATGCCACCAAGCTGGTAGCTGAATAGTTATCTCTCTGGACAGCAACAGTTCATGAGTTCGAATCCCAACTTTAGTTGGATGTTTTTAGTGGTTTGAAATCCATTTTAAACAATATATCCGGATCTTATGGGCCCTTGTTTGCAGAAAAGGAACACTAAGCGATGAGCCAATTCAATAAGTATGACGGGTTTTTGGTTGGGTCTGGTATCGAACCCGATATCTCAAGGGAACGACCCATTTCTTCTGACCGCTATACCGAAGTCTCTAAAGAGGTGAGCTAAATACTAAATCAAAATTTAACACTGTTTTGAAAACAAAATTCCAAATATAAAGACAGATTATAAATAAGATTTCCAAAATTAAATGGACATATTTGGGAGTTATATATATGAAAATGAATATTATTAACGGAAAATAAAATAAATTGAATAATTAAAAAGCATAAAAATGAGTTCTGAAATAAAAATCTCAGCACTTTCTCCCCATAGCAAGAAATGAAGATTAAAACATAGGTTAAATATAATAATTGTTTGAAAGCCAATACCCACATTGTTATCGAATATAAATATTCTTCCTCATATTAAAAATTGGAAATAATTTTAGTAATTATGAACAAATTTTTAATGCAAGCAGCTTTCTGAATATAATTTTCATACAATTATATTCATAATAGCCAAAGAAATTTCCCATTAACAGTGAAAAAAATTCCAATTTTTCTAATTAATCTTATAACCAAAAATAATGAGAAAAATTTGAAATATATTTCGATTTTTTTCAAAAAATGCGAAAAAATTGCAAAATTAGATTATTCATGAGAACTAGGAACATAGAATCAAATTAATTCAATTAATTAATCAAATAATCAAATGATATATATTAATATTTATTACATAGAATACCAGTGTCTTAATACAACATTCTATTATGCAACGTTGCAAATATTTAGTAGTCTTAACAGCTGTAACAGATTCAGCATTATGAATTTCATACCGTTATCTAAATCATCCATGTTTTTAAAATAATTGTAATTATATAATAAATAATATAAAAAATATCATAGCATTGTCTAACTGGGAGATTTTTTTTTCCTAATTAGGAGTAATGTTTGCTCGACGCAAAAAAGGAGACCCGTAACTCTTGTGCAGCAAATGTACTTGACTGTGACAAATGTGCGTGAAAGAGAAAACGCAATACTGTTTCAAAAAGGTCAGGATCGAACCCGAAAATTCTTAAGCTGCAGACATAGTCTTTTTTCTAGGACAAAGTATTGAACCTCGAAAATAAAGCTACTACAACTACTCTACTAGCCAACGACCACCCTTGGCTGTTCAGCCATGAGGTGGTGCGCTGATCAGTAGAGACGAGCCCTCTTAAGTTCTTTAATCTGATCCAGTGTGGAGTGATCAAGAGCTGGACAGGACTCCAGATGTTCACCATTAACCTTGCAAATAAAGCCTAACAGCCAAAAACTGTTGAATTTCATATTTATAACAGTCACTGGATTTTGAATCCCATATCGATCATTTATCGATATAATATATTTTTGTATTTATCGATAATGTATTTTTGTTTAAACAGATATTTTTTTGCACGTGATTTATAATTAGACCAAGATTTACAGTTTAAAGGGGATTTGAACCTTAAAAACATTCAATTCCGAAGTAGGAATTGAACCCACAAATTGTTGAACCAAAGACCAAAGCGATGACTATTCAGCTGCTAGCTCAACTTAATTGCAAACTTGATAAGGGAATAATTAGCACTCTGTCTTTCAGTACAATAGCTCGTAAATTCGATACCCATTTCCAACATAGATATTTGCAATATTTCAAAATCCAATTTAAACTTTTGATATTGGTTGAATTAGTCTTAATGTGCAGAAATGACAAACAAAGCAACCCCAAGAAACCTACGCAAAAACACATCCATTATTCACTGTTCAACAAAGGCTCAGATTGAACTTAACCTTCCACTGGAAAGAGAACAATTCTGATTTTAGTAAGTCTTTAAACATAGTTCTTAAATATAGAAATAAATTCCTCGCTTTTCAACCTTTACTCAACAAAACACTTAGATTATTCATTCAATTAATTTAAAAATGATTAAATGCCAAATACAGGGTGATCTTTTTTAAAGTGACTGTGTTCGGAGCACCCTGTAGCACGATCTAATCGCCGAAATGGCACCAAAATTAATTTTTAAACTAATCAAGACATGGGAAAAATAATTACGTAAAAAAAAATTTAGTTCCAAAAGTCGCCACTAGGGCATTTTGTGGCGCTGCTATAGTTTACAATAATAATAATTACCATAAAAGACGGGTATCAAAGAAAAATGCAAATGTTGTGCGATGACAGCGCCAGTAATAGGAGCTATAAAGCAAGTATTAGACAGCTCCGATAAATAATCTCAGCTGAAGAAAACGAGCTCCAGTGGCCATGGAATATACCGGAATGTGCGTTACTGGTGAAGTTGTATTGTGTGAATCAAGTAAGGCATCAGCAGCTCTTCGGGAATTTCGAACCAGAAAAAAATTACGAAATTATGGTTTTTGGTTCAGGGGTTATTTGAAATCTCAAGTTTATGCTGATGGAGTATCGAATTTGTCTATTCTAAAGAAAACATAATAACAGTGCGGAATATTCCTCGTGATATGTTACGTACAGTTGTGGAGAACTTTGTGCGCAGAATGCACGGTTTTATTTCTGAGAATGGTGTTCACATTGAATGCGGTTTAAATCCTTTCCGAGGTAGTTAATGTAGTAAATAAACATTAACAATTTAACTGTACGATTGTATGTGTTAGTATTTTTTTTTCTCCCATTTTATGCATTGTAAAGCGCCACAAAATGCCCTAGCGGCAATTTTTTAACTAAATTTTTTTTCACGGAATCTTTTTTTCCCATGTTTTGATTAGCCTAAATACCAATTTGGTGCCATTTCGGCTATTAGATCGCGCTACAGGGCGCTCCAAACACTGTCATTTTAAAAAAGATCACCCTGTATATTCCAAGTTTTATGGGCTTTTCAAAACTAAGAATATGAAAAAAAAGTTAGTTTATGGAAGGATCTAAAACCGAGTCACGTGATTTGTCATTCAAAGGATGGAACGTCCTTTCTTCCACATTCGAAGCATTCATGAATTTATTTCGATTGAACTCTTAAGTTAAGCAATATCGTCATCTCTATCGATTCTGTGTCCTTACGCATAATTCATGAATACATCATACATGTTCATACAAGGGTGTCCTGTGAAGACATTTGTCGCCGATTCACCTTGCCGATAGCCATCAGACCTTCGAGGCTTGGTGTGGTCAAGATTGGCAAAGAAAGGGAAGGAAAAGGGGAAAAAAAAGAAATTTCACTCGTTTTCCGTCCAGATCTGTCGTTTGAGATCTGGGTCATTGCGAACATGTGGGAATTGCTCGAAAATTCACGATTCGCTCCTTTTTTGTGTTTTATTTATGAGCGCTTTTAATCCAATTCCATGGCAAATCTCAACCGGTTTGAAGTGTCTATCCGATGTGACCCCAACTCGGATACTGGTGTTCTGCAGAGGAGCCTCGATGAAGGATGGATGATTGAGGAAATCAAAGATAAGGAAGTTGCTCAAGAATTTTCATCACTTCTTCTTTTCTTGGCTCTCAACGAGAAAATTATTTTCGTTAAATCTAATAGCAAGCTCTTCGTAAATCATAAATGACGAACAGATCACTTTTCTGTTCAATGTGTAAAACTGAAAATTGCTAAAGTATGCTAAGAGAACAAAAAACCGACCATAATCTGCATTCAGTTATCACGAACATACAAAATTGGACATTTTTTTTTTCAAAATATGCAGTATAATTTATATTAGGTTGGGGAAAAAGTAATCCATTATTTTTTCGGTAGATGTCTTTAGTGATCGCTATCTCGTGAGGTATCTATCAAACAATTTCAGATTTATGCTCGTTGGAAAGGTGACATTTGACACTAAAATATCCTCTTGCGGTTTTTTGTTTGATTCATTCAGTGACGAGTACAAGGTTTTAAAAATGGAAGACAACAAACAGAAAATTAGATACATTTTCGTTTTTCTCTTGTAACGGCGAAAAAGATAGCCGGGTGGCTAAAATTGTGAAAGGTGTTTATCGTCCTATATAAGACTGTAACAACCAGTTACGCACAATTTTGGTTTCGTCGATTCCGTTCGGGTATTTTTGATGTTAGAGATGCACCTCGCATGTGGATACAACATCGTCGAAAATGTCTATAAAATATCAAAAATGATCGAAGTTAACCGCATGTCAGCAGTCGTAACGCGCAAGACCTAAAAATCTACATGAAAACTGTTTTAAACCTTTTTACAAAGCGAATCTGAAAGAAATTACATAAAGTTCACGTAAAAATAATGGATTTCTTTTTCCCCAACTCAATATTAGGCTGGGAAAAAATAAATCTATTACTTTTTCGGTCGATGATTACAGTGTTCGATATCTAGTCCAGTATCGATCACACAATTCTAGATGTTTGCTCGTTGGAAAGATCCCATTTCACAATTCAAAAATATAATTCTGTTTTTTTATTTGATCCGTTTAGCTATAAGGTAAAGGGTGTTAAAAATGGATATCAACCAAGAGAAAATGCAGTACATTCAGTTTTTCTTTCAAAAAAAAAAAAAAAAAAAGAAAATACAAGTCAGGCAGTTGAAAATTGGGAATGGTGTTTATGGTCCAGATACTGTAAGAACCAATAACATGTCAATTTGCTTTCATCGATTCCATTCCGGTATATTGGATGTTAAAGATGTGCCTCACACATCGACAAAAATGTCCGAAGTTGACCAGCATGCTAGAAATCCAGAAGATAAAGATCAATCACAAAACAGATTGAAATCATCTGCACAAATCTAATCAAAAACATGTAAATAAAGCTTTGAAGTTCACGTAAAAATAACAGATTTCTTTTTACCCAACCTAAAATAAAGTAGGATTAAAAATACCAAAAGTAAATGGCTCATATGAAACAGGTAAGTTGTGCATTGATGCATTTTTAGCTGATTATTTTTGACCAAACAACGTCAGTAAAGATAGACTATCCACCTTCATTATTTTTAACAAATATCAAGTGACGAGGTCGAACACTGAGTTAAATGCTTCCCTTCTACATCACACCAGCAGAAGCTTCCAACGGAACTTCTACCATGCAGGAGCCGCCTACGAGCAAAGGTTTTCCGTCAAACCAACTTCGGGAACTTTTTGTCTGACACGTGACAAAACATAAGAAAATTTTAAATTAATTGAATTTGATAAACTTTTCTAACTCAAATGAATCTTAAAAATTTACTGAAATAAATTATATTTATGATATCATAATTATAACATTAAACTATTGGTTTGTCCGGAAAGTTCTTGCCGATATTTTAAGACAATTAAATCGCAGCTCATTTAAATACTGATGTACAGTTATTAAATTATATAGGTAGCCTTTTGTTCCACAACCTTTCTCCATCTTTCTTATAGCTTGAGAATTCTATCCAGAACCTGTCAGATTTCTCGGCAAAAAATGTGTCCAAATGGGTTTTGATCTCAACCGAAGACTCGAAATTTTTCCCATTAAGGGAAATCCTTCCTCCAGTACCTCGCCATAAACAGCGCATATCTTATTTGCCGCTTGTGTGGCATTTTTACCCTTTTGGAAAAAGAAAAGCATTAAATGCCTGTAATGCACTTTATTTGCCACCCTATTCTAAGGCGTACAAAACTGATAAAAATGAACAAATAGTAACCAAACTTTTTTCCAAATATGGCTGAAAAATATGAATCTTTTAGAATATATACACATGCCATTTGTTTTTAATAATTGTGATATATTCAGACTGGTCTCTCACGCTACCTACCGAAAATCGGCACGAACTTTTCGGACAACCCAATAATTAAAATATTACAATTGTGTATAAGATTTATTGTTATACAACATTTGTCATCATATTTTATATTTGATGTTATCTTAAGTTAATATTTATATTTTTCAACTGAAAAGTAACCAGATGTTTCTTTTTCCAAAAAATATGAATAATTAAAATATAAATTAATTACTATAAAATTAGCTATTTTAGGAAGACAAATCATCATTCTATAAAATTAATATAAGCGTAAAAAAATTAAAGATACTATTAGAGAATTTTTAGCATCACAAAAGAATATAAAAAATGATATTCGAAAACATACTAAACTTTTTTTTTATTAAGGTAAGTATTTCTTGCAAAATTATTTTATTGGAATTTATTTTTCAAGCGCTTTTTCCTCAATTTTCTTGAATGAATATATTTACAATTTTATTTATAAAACATTTTGTAATATAAATTATAAATTCAGATGAAAAAACTTTTCAAGAAGCAATCTCTGCCATTTTGTTTATTTGCGCACTTAACTGTATTTCGGATTTGTTATCAGACATAAAAAGTTCAGTCTAAAAATATTGGTACAGAAAATGAGAATTTCGTTATGATATTTGTTAAAATATTCAGTTTTCATGTTATAGAACTATTTTAATGCTACACATTATTCTCATATTATAAAATTTAGGTTTAAATAAAGATCAATGTGAAAGGAAACTGGTTAACATACTCACAAAATAATTAGAAATTTCATAAGAACATTTTCTTACTTACCTAGAAAAAAAATTATAATTAAAATAAAAAATGTATTTTAAGCATAAGCATATTAATTTAAACAGTATTATTATTGTTGTTTAAAAATACATAAATTGAAACAATTCATTGAGCTTAGAATTTTAAAAAGATTTTTATGGCAGACTATATTACGGAAACAAATCTGTTATAATGCACATATTAAATTTTTTATATAACATAAGTTTTTTACTATAAAAATATGGTAATCCAAATTTTTTTTAGATATATGTAAAATATTTAACAAAAGAAAAATATTCAAAATCATAATAAATTATTTAAAATAATTTAAATTACACGCTACAATTTCGAAAATACACTACTGGCCATTAAAATTGCTACACCAGGAAGAAATGCAGATAACAAAATGATATTTATTGGACAAATATATTATACTAGAAATAACGTGTTATTAAATTTTCAAAAAATTTGGCTGGACAGATCCTGAGAAATCAGTACCCAGAACTACCACCTCTGGCAGTAATAACAGCAGTTATACGCCTGGGCATTGAGTCAAACAGAGATTGAATTGCATGTAGAGGTACAGATGCCCATGCACCTTCAACACGATGCCACAGTTCATCAATCGTAGTGACTGGCGTTTGGTGACGAGCCAGTCGCTCGGCAACCATTAACCAGACGTTTTCTATTGGTGAAAGATCTGGAGAACGTGCTGGCCAGGGCAACAGCCGAACATGTTCCGTATCAAGGAAGGTCCGTACAATACCGGCAACATGCGGTCCGGCATTATCCTGCTGAAACGTAGGGTTTCGCAGGGCTCGAATAAAGAGTAGAGCCACGGGTCGTAACACACCAGCGTTCCGTATTACCGTCCTGAACCCATCGATTAAATATTCTGCTAACAGTCATTAGATCTCGACCGACGCGAGCAGCAATACTGCGATAAGATAAACCGCAATCCCGGTACGCTGCAATTCGACCTTCATCAAAATCAGAAACGTGCTGGTACGCATTTCTCCTTCTTACACGAGGCATCACAACAACTTTTCACCAGGCAATAACGTTCAAATGCAATTTGTGTATGAGGAACCGGCTGAACAATTTCCTCATTTAAACAGAATGTAGGTGTCGCTACTGGCGCCTGCTTTGTCTGAATGCGCTGAAAAGCTAATCATTTGCATATCACAGCACCTTCTTCCTTTCGTATAAATTTTACGTCTGTAGCAAGTCGCCTTCTTGGTGTAGCAATTTAATGGCCAGTAGTGTTTATTTTTCTGTCAGGATACTAAAAAAATTTATTTTTTAAAAATAACAGTTATTTGAATTATGTTTTATATTTATTGCAAAAATATCTTAGAAGGAATTGTCAATTATTTAATTATTCCGAAGAATCATTAATTATTCTTTAAATGTATATTACACCTGAAACATTTATGTTTCTGATACAGAAATATATATATATATATATATATATATATATATATATATATATATATATATATAAACAGGGTGAAAGCTGAAGCAGTGACACATAACACACACATGATTATGTTTATTATTTCTTAAAAACAATTTTTCAATGTCTTGCATTTATGAAAATAACTAATTTCCCAAATACCCTTCATTTCAAGTACTTATAATAATAATAAGTTAGTATTATTGTTAATATTATTTACTATTAGGACAACTAATGTGCTTCTATTGTGATTGGAGTAAAAGGATAACGAGCTTTATCTTATCTAAGTCGCAATTTGTTATAATAAGAGGAAAGTATTTAAAAAAAAATCTTTCATATAGCGAAATGAGTTTTCTCGAAAAGCTGTTATAAACTCCTTTCTCCTTGTTGTTTGGTTAGCATTCCATCTCAAGGTGAAAGATAAGAATCTACATTCTAGAACTCTTGGTGAAATGAAAAAAATCTAATAAAGAAGCAGTTAAAAAAAAAAAAAAATTCAGAAAACGAAGCAGGTCGATACTCCGTTGCATCTGCAGAAACAGAAACGATAGCGAAATCCCTCTGATGAATCGATAACTGTCAATTCTGACAGCGACACGACAGCTCACAGATAGATGGACAGCAACAGGTGGGCAACCCATTCAATGGAGAAGTCGCAAGAAGGGTGGTTGTCACGTGTCGCTCACTTTCCACTCCTCACAATTCGAAATGGAAGCTGGTCATGATTCCGGTTGTCTATTTTTGTCAACCGAGGTCCATACATATCATAACGTAATTAGGAAACATAATCAAAAGCAATGTGCTGAGCTTGATGTCGATCTGGTCCTCAGTTCAAAGGTTCATACGTTCGATTTCCACACATACCATAAAAATCTGTAGCAGTTCGGAATTCAGTTTGAATTGTAGCTCTAAAAGTTCACTGTCACCAATAATAGGACAGTGTTCTTCAGAACGAAAGGTATTATGTTTTATACTAGCCACAGTTGAACATCTGGAG
>JAPDSC010045426.1:130737-142524 GCA_026290005.1 Latrodectus geometricus
ATATATTCTAATAAATGTAATTGATTGATTGATTGATTATTATTGTTGTTATTTATAACAATAATAGTCTCAATCGAATTTTTTTTTATTTTTTCATATATTTGTTAGTTACACTTTTTCTTATGAAATATAATTAACAAATTACCCTTAAAGAAATATAATTGACAAATTACTAAAACGTATAAAATATTAAATATTTGCAAAGCAAAGTAATTAAAAAAATAAAGTAATCAAATCAATGCATTTCAAAATAATATTAATTATATCTGATAACTTTAAAATTAGAAAAAGAGGAATTTAATATTTTATGCTTAATTTACATAATAAACACCTGACGAGTGAATTGATTAAATTCGAGTAAAATAATGAAGAGACAGATTAAAAAAATATAGATTTCTAAGAAAAATTTCCTTTAGGAAAAAAATTAACGAATTCTAAAAATATAGAAAATAGGATTCTCAATAAAGTGGTTAAAAAGTATTGTAATTGTTCCTTTTAAACAATTTTTAACTGTTTTGAATAGCCTAAGCATTAGAAAAGCAGGGTTTTAATCCTAAGTTTAATTAATGTAAATTTACATGTTGCTATTTGATAGACAAAACTCATTTAGAATAATAAAGCATGATTTTGAAGGAAGAAAAAATAAAAACCTTCTGATAAAAAGAAACATCCAATAAAAATTTACTTTAAGGAAAAAGTAAAAAAAAATTTTTAAAAAATATGAAAAATAGGATTTACTTAATGAAGTAGTTAAAAAATTAAATTGGTGTTATAAACAAATATTTGATTGCCTAAAGATTAGGAAAGCCGGGTTTTAATCCTAGATTTAATTAGCATAACAGGCATGTCGCTAATGAATGGAAAAAATTTAAATAGAATAATAGAACATAAGCTTGAAAAAAGACAAATAAATATATAGAGAATTTCATTTTTTTTTTATTTTCAGAAAGATTTACAAAATAATAACTTAAGTAATGCAAAATAATAATAAAAATACGAAAGATTTGCAAAACAAAGATAACAACTTTATTGTTAAAAAATGAATTAAACTGATAGACTTCAAAAGAATGCGTTAATTGTGCTGAACTGCAAAATAAAAAAGTAAAATTTTAATCCTAAGTATCATGTAATAAGTACATCGTTATTGAATTGATAAAACTCGACTAGAATAAAAAAGAGATTAAGATGGAAAAAGACACAAATGAAGAGGTCGAGACTTCTATCAAAAGTTTTACTTTCAAGAAAAAAATTGTCGCGAATTACAAAAGTATATAAGATTTTAAAGATCCACGAAATAAAATTGTTAAAAAAAAATTAAGGAATTCAGTAGATTTCATAGTAAACTTTTACTTGTAAATTTATCAAAGGAAACAAACATTTTCTATTTATGTTATTAGTTTGGGGAAAAAGTAATCCATTATTTTTTCGGTAGACGTCTGTAGTGATCGATATCTCCTGAGGTATCTATCAAACAATTTCAGATTTATGCTCGTTGGAAGGGTGACATTTGACACTAAAATATCCTCTTGCGGTTTTTTGTTTGATTCATTCAGTTACGCGTACAAGGTTTTAAAAATGGAAGACAACAAACAGAAAATTCGATACACTTTCGTTTTTCTCTTGTAACGGCGAAAAAGATAGCCGGATGGCTAAAATTGTAAAAGGTGTTTATCGTCCTATATAAGACTGTAACAACCAGTTACGTACAATTTTGGTTTCGTCGATTCCGTTCGGGTATTTTTGATGTTAGAGATGCACCTCGCATGTGGATACAGCATCGTCGAAAATGTCTATAAAATATCAAAAATGATCGAAGTTAACCGCATGTCAGAAGTTGTAACGCGCAAGACCTAAAAATCTACATGAAAGCTGTTTTAAACCTTTTTACAAAGCGAATCCAAAAGAAGTTACATAAAGTTCACGTAAAAATAATGGATTTCTTTTTCCCCAACCTAATATAATCCTAATGAGACATTATTTTACGAAAACTTAGTGAGATAAAATTTAGAAAGACACAAAAATACTGTAAAACAAAAAAGAGTAGTATGTGTTTGCTATCTCAAAATAACATTAAAATTTTATATTTGTTTACAAATAAACTATAAATTTTAACTTCAGTATAAGGTATAAGGTAACAGCTTTTGAATATTGAAACAATATTGTCTAATAAAAAATTTCGTCATTCTAGAGTTGGAAACTAGAATTTTCATTATTAAATAAACGAAATCATATAATTTCAATGATATGAATTTCTTATATGGAAAAGACCTTTAATTGTATCTTTGATTGTCAAAGCTCTCTTTGTATAAAACTAAATTTTTTATGAAAATTCGATTGAACATAATAAAATCATTATATTTAAATGATAACAATTTGTCCAATAAACTAATTAAAAATTATTTTCCTATTAATATGATCTCGAAGAATTTAAGGGAAAATCAACAATTTCATTAAAAAAAATTGAGCAGATTGTTTCTAGGACAAAGTGAAATTTGTCTAAAACCTATAAATAATAAAGTTTCCCCCCCCCCTCCCCGAGAAGTTGCAATAATAAAAATAATGAAACAATCATTAAAACAATAGTTTACCAATAAATTTCTTGTGAAATTTACTGTCACTTTGAAGATAAAAATCAAATAGATTTTATCCGATGCAATTTTGTTCTTCACAGATTCAGCTCGTCGAACATACCAACAAAAGATTTGTGACCAAGGGTGCGTAAAATTTTAATGACTATTATTTTTATGACCAGGGGGGCACCATCACATTTCGCGGTTCACTTTCCCTCGAATATTTCATTAGCTTTATCGAGGCCTTCCTCGAACAGTTCCCGCTGAAATGGCCATTTCTTTCATAAAGATTTTGTTCAATCAATTCAAGTCCGAAAACGAAGAGAGAAATTCGTCATGATATTGCGTGCACCCCGGTGATTTAGTTACAGTTGCGGTTATTAACGTCGCTGTTTTTCTTCCACGGAGCCACCCCTTAGTCGAGATCCCCCACGGTGTGGTCGGTCAAAGTCGAATTTTTCCCACCTTCCTTCGCACTTAAGAACATTTCTTCGTGCCATCTTATCTTTTAGGCCTGCATTCCACCCTGGCGTTTAACAAGCTCCCATCATCCTTTGCGCTTCATTGACTTCATCTACCCCCCCCCTACTCGGCTCCCAGCCGGTCTTCTTATTGTTTTAGTCATGTTTTTTGAACGAGTGGCTCCTAGAGTGCGAAGGCATTGACTAACGAGTAAAACGTGTTGATGAGAAAAGTGTTAAATGAAGCTGATGGAGAAGGGTTTGAAAACGTTTATTCTTTTTTTTTTTTTTTTTTTTTTCATTTTACTTATTTTTTCTTGTCAAGAAGATGGATAAGAGAATCGCAGACTTACACGTAATATTTTTTTATTAATGAATTTGGTAGAGCTTTGGCACTAATGAACATTCTCAATGAATTCTAAATATTTAGTACTGGTTCAACCCTAGTATCTGGTGCTGGCTTGGCGCGAAATTTAATTCCGTAGCCAAGTAATTTTCGACAACTTATTAAAAATCATAAATTTTAAGGGTAAAACTATACTTTAGGGTACGCTTTTGGCGAACTTGGCGATTTTTTTTTTGGCTCCATTCCTATTCGCGCCGATTATAATGCTAACAGGTGTGGTTGAACATTAAAAAATTACGCATTGGCCGTTGGATTTTCAAAATTCTAAACATGATAAACCAATCAGAGCCTCGACTGTATCTAGACCAATCAGAACACGATTCGGTTTTGCCCAGCTTGGCGATCAATTGCGATCACAACTTGGTGAGAATCAAAGGGGCACCCTAAAGTATAGTCTAACTATTTTAAGATTATTTCGAATGCTTAATATCATGTATAAAACTCTTAACTGAGCTTAGAAATAAAATTCTAAAATAAATTTTGGAGTAGAATTCTAAAAAAAATTTTTTTTGGTTCAAAAGTTACCAAAACTCCGATCAAATTCCCCTCACATTGTTATTCGTCATGTCATAGAAAAACAGATGACTCACGCACAAACCAAAACTTATGAGAAAGAATCCATTCTGGCACAGTAATGTTCAAATTTGGTTTGTTTGATATCTGCACCAGATAATAGGATTTAACGCTTACTATACTATACTATAGCTTTACTATACTAACTTTACTATACTAACTTTTAGTGCAGTTTTTTTTTTAGTATAGTAAAGCCATAATTTCTACAAGAAATTCTCCGTGTTTATATTTTAAAAAGTTAAATTTTAAGCACTGAAAATTTCGCTCATTTAACACCAATGTGTTTATTTGCACTTTAATATTCTTCTATAATTTTTAATTGGTTAGAATGAACATAATATTGTCGAAAATATTGTCTTATTATATTGCATGGCATATCGTCGAAAATATTGTCTTTAATATCAGGACTCAAAGATTCTGAAATTTTATCCCCTGTCAAAGAAAGAAGTGCATATGGCGACTTGGCAGATTTGGACTATTTAAATTCTAAATTATGTCGAATGTGATCATTTTCTTTAATTCGTATATAATAAAATAAAATGATATAAACTTTAAAAAAAAACATTTAAGCAAACTTGCCGATTTAAACTAATGATAAAGTGGATGTTATGAGTTATGTATTGCTTGACTAAACAATCAAATATGAATATTTAATGTGCTTTACATGCTACATGATATAAATGTATCTTTACTGAATGATTCATAAGTACTTATTGTTGAATAGCGGTATCAAGAGAGACAAATCTCCAATAATATATAAAATAACCCATCCCACTAAGATATTGGCCAACATTTTCTTTCCAACTGCTCATCCCACTGACACATGGACTTGTTTTTGATGGGTGGACAAAATTGTATATTCAACATTAAGGGTGAAAACGATTATTTGTTTCACTCACAGACCAATTATAAGTAAAATAAAGTGACGTACACATGTTTTCAACTGTAACGAAAGAAACAACCACTTTAAGGTTAATAAAACATTGGTAAACAAATATTATTAAAGGCTCATAATATTGCTGTAATTATTTTTCTTGTAGAAATATATAAAAAATATTCAACAATAGGAAAATAAAATTCTAAAAATGTTCCATAACTTCTTGAAATGTGAATCTTATCACATATTCTAAATACAGTTTAACCTTATTATCTGGACATATGATGATCCATTGATCAGGAAATAACTTAATTTACTGTTTAACGGTTGAAATAAGCCTTTTATCAAGATGAAGATACAGCTTTGATTGCGATTCCTTTGTTTACACTTCGGTGCTTTACCGGAGCGATAACGAAGAGTTAAAATGGAAACAATCGTAATCGATTTACCTACTGAGCTCGTTTGGCCCTCATATCAGTGGTCAAAAGCTGTTCATTTTAGAAGGACTCACAAGATGAAGAATATCGATAGAGGATTAGGGGTTTTGGAATAGAAACATTTGAGATTAAAATCGAATGAGGATGGAGAGCGTCGTGAGAGGAAGTTAAGTGGGAATAAATTGTTCCTGCCATGATCAGCTTTTTTTTCTTCTGTTTTGCAGATCGGTTGATGATAGAAATTATACTGTTTGTGATCAATTTCTTCCTTACCATTTTACACATATCATGACCCAGGATGGAAATTAACTTTTAGTGATCAATTTTTCCCTATCATTTCACTTAACATAATACATGTAATAAATTATTCCTTCAGACATCAGCTCTTCCTCATCTTTTTATATATCACCCCCAATAATTGTCATGCCCCCCACACTGACTAGTGGTAGGCGTGTGGATGGAGAGGTCCTGGGTTCGAATCCCTGTTTGGTATATGTACTTTCTCTCTCTCCTGTCTCTGTCCTTTCCTTGTATGAACGGGTTGTGAATGGTTGCCTATCTTATAAGTGGTTATCTATGGCATGTGTGTACTGAGGAAGTCTGATTCCACATCACAAATTACGGTTCAGTTGATAAAGTGAAGCAGCGCACCCCATATTGACAGCCTAACTAGCACAAGATACAACAATAATTGTAATTAACTTTTAGTGATTAGTATCTTCTTACCATTTTGCATAAGATTTCGCAGGAAATAAGTTATTTCTTTATTGATTAGAATCTTCCTCACCATTTTATACACCACAAACCATGATAGGAGTAAATTTTTAGTGAACACTTTCTTCCTATCTTTTTCCATAACATATTACGTTAAAAAAAATTATTCCTGGAATGATTAATTTCTTTCTCAATGTTTTACATATGTCTACCGATGATGGAAATAACGAGTAATTTCCATCAAAATTTTTTTCCTGCCTTACCTTTTCACATAACTCGTGAAAATAATTATTCTTTTAGCGAACGAAGAACGAGGTTCTTCCTCAACATTTTAAATTTCATTATTGTAGACCGAAATAATTCCCTTCATGATTATTTTTTTCCCCTACCACTTTATATATTTTAGATTAAAGAACGCAAAAAAGAAATTATTCCTTTAGTTATCAGTTTCTTTTCCCCCTTTTTAGAAATCATGAACCATAACAAAAGTATATCCTGAATAATCAGAAATTATTCCCTACGATGAATTTTTTTCCTTCCAGTTACATAACATAATTAAGTCAGAAATTATTCTTTGTGTAATAAATTTTTTTATCATTATTTTACATAATAAATGATAGAAATTATTTCGCGGCTGAGCAGATATTATTCCTGGAGTAATCATTTCTTCCCTATCATTTTACATAAAATAACTCACGATAGAAATTATTTCTCTAATGACCAAAAATTATTCCTGGAGAAAACAATTTTTAACTATTATTTTACATAAAGTAACTTGTGATAGAAATTATTTCTTGAGGAATCAGAAATTATTCCTCGAATGATCAAAAATGACTCCAGGAGTAATCAGTTTTTCCCTATTATTTTACATAAAACAAATCACGATAGAAATTATTCCTGGAATGATCAAAAATTATTCCTGGAGTAATCAATGTTTCACTATCATTTTACATAAACTAACTTGTGATAGAAATTATTCCTTGGGTGATCATAAATTTTTCTTGGAGTAATTATTTTTTCCCTATCATTTTACTTAAAGTAACTCACGATAGAAATTATTCTTGGATTGATCAAAAATTATTCTTGGAGTAATCATTTTTTCCTTATCATTTTACATAAAGTAACTTGTGATAGATATTATTTCTTAAGGGATCAGAAATTATTCCTAAAGCAATATATTTCTTTTCTTTTAAAATAGTAATACGGATAACAAAAATATTCCCCAAATGATCATTTTTTCTCACTACTTTATAAAACATAAAAGATGATATAAATTATTCCCCGAGGATTAGTTTCTTCCGATGCATTATCTATATATTTTAATATGACACGAAAAGTGTCAACCTTTTTGACACGAATAAATATCATGGTTATTATCTAAATGTTTCAGATTCAGAGCAATTTTAATACGGTTTTTTATTTTATTTTTTTTTTTTTTTTATTTTTTTTTTTATTTTTTTTTTATTTTTTTTTATTTTTTTTTATTTATTTATTTATTTATTTTTTTTATTTTTTTTTTTTTTTGATAATATGAAAATTCCAAACACAAGAAATTGTCCGATTGTTTCTTTGTTATACTCATTAAAGTTATACTCATTTCTGTAGAAGAATAAAAGCAGATAGTTTACATAGGTTTCAGACTTTTAAAAACTGTTTTATTCGCAATTCTCAAAGAAGAAAATCCTCGAGAATTCACTCTGATAGATATTTACATAGAAAGTGAAAATATCATTTCCAGATTTTAATTTCCAACAGAGAATAGGACTGAATCTGGGGACCTTTTTCTAAAGCACTTGGTTAAGCCTCTAAATTACACTGTGATGCTATGCAGCAAATCTTATAATTGGGAAGATTTGATAAAATTGGTCACTTGCAGAAAAAGTAATTTTCTTAAGCATTTTAAGATCAGATTTTATGTCCATACTTGATTTGACAATTGAGATTTGTCATATTCTAATTAATTCAACAATTCCTAGTCTAGGTTTTCAACTGAGATGGTGAAGCTTGCTGTCGAATGGTTAGCACTCTGGCCTTCATTTCAACAATTCGTGGGCTCGAATCCCACCTTGGGCATGAATAGTTGATGTGATTCGAAAAATCTTTAGGACCATTTTTTTTAATTTATCCCTCGTGAGCACTTGTTGCATCAGCATCCTTCCCTGCATTTAGTTCTGAGTTTGGCTTTACCAGTTAAATTGAAGCAACCGTGTGGGAATCTTCGACATGTAGAAGCAATAGCCAAGCAGAAGACTCCATAATAATTGACTTGCTATCCCAGAGGTATCATCTCACATGGAAGACATTGCGACTACGACCTATTAAATGTGCCCCAACCACTTCTTATTTCATTCCCACTTTGTATTTGCACAGCCATGGCTTGTACAAAATTACGTGGAATGATCTTACGAATGTTTCTCTTTGCATTAAGAGAACACGGATATCAGCTTCTTATTTCATTCCCACTTTGTATTTGCACAGCCATGGCTTGTACAAAATTACGTGGAATGATCCTACGAAAGTTTCTCTTTGCATTAAGAGAACACGGATATCAGCTTCTTATTTCATTCCCACTTCGTATTTGCAAGTACATATATCCCATAGGTACCTGTTTATAGGGTAGGCAACCTTTCATTCAAGGAAGAACGGAAGACAGGAGAAAGAAAAAGTACATCCATGCCCGAATAGGAATCGAACTTAGGCCCTCCCTATCTGCAGTTAGGCACACTGACCAGTAGACAAGGTAAGGGACAAAATGTACGGTGTAGTTTCGACACTTGGCCTTTTAGTATGGTGAACACGATGGATCTACTGATAAGCCAGGTTTCGAACTCACTACCTTCCGGTAACGAGAACGAAGCCCTAACCATCTAGGTCACAAACACGACGGATCTCTGTTTGAGTCGTGATTTGAACTCACTATCCTCCTACGTGAGGACGAACGCCTTGACCAACCAGGCACATCAAAAAATTACCATTAAGCGACAAACAAACCAAACCATCTACAGTGCATCCTTACAGTTTTCATTTTCATTCATAGATTCCGGTTGTATAAGAACTCTTCAATAAAAAACTAACCGTAAAATAACAAACCAATGAGGTTTGTTATTTCATTGGTGGGTGAGTTATTTCACTGGAGGGGTGAGGCATTCCTTAAAGTGAACAACAATTCTTTAAGGAATGCCTCACTCCAACCCCAACAGCAACTCTAATCCTCTAAAAACGCACAATTGAGTGACAAGTTGCAAATAATGATTTCCATTAGTGAACTCTTGCAAAGAAATGCTATTTCTAATAACATCCGAAGTTAACACTGCAAAACCATCCTCAGCAAACACGCCAAGAAAGAAACAAACGATTCAGATAAAAGGCGAATTCCTCTGTAATCCTGTTCTTCCATCGGAGAGTATCAGTTTCGAGAACGGCGCTCCATCCATCACTTGGAAGCGGATGTTTGGAGACGCATTAAGATGCACTCCGGCGGAGGAAGGTTCATGCTTAAATAGATGTTTTAACCCTTCACCCGGCTGCTTCTTCGTCATCCCTCTGGAAAGATGTTTACCTCTCGCGCAGCACAAAAGAAGGGTGTTTCCCGACATTGAACCACACTCACTGATTAAAGGTAAATTAAGCGTGAGGTCGACTTGGAGAAGTGTGTTTCAGGATCGGGACAGATTTCTCTAAAAATAGTCGTTTGCATGTTTGGCACAGATAAATATTTAGATCTTGTGTTAGTTAATGAGTTTAAAAAAAAAACAAGAATGTGATTGTTTTTGTTGAAGTTTTTCGTCGGTAAAAATAAACAAAAATCAATTTTAAACTCTAGGTCTTGGATCATTAAATGCAACAAGTGACCGTAGAACCGTAAACAAACTAAAATAATTAATTATTGTTTTAAAAAGATACAGGGAAGAGTTTTTATGAATTATCTAAGTTGCATCATTTTAAAATAAATATGTTTTGTTTGTGGCTATACGATCACTTGTTGCATTAATCGGACAAAGACTTAAAATTTTACACTTTTAAAGATGGGTTCTTATATATTTATGAGAATATTATAATGTAAGAGATTTTATGAAATCTCTAAGTTGTATCATGAAATAAAATTTGTTTTGTGAAAGAAATTAATCATTTTTATTTTGATGCTATGAAATAAAAAATGAAATTATTTCAAATTCTGTTTAATAATATATTAAACAGAGCTTGCTGTTGCTTAGTGATAGAACATCTTAAATAGTGTCTTATGTTCAATCCATGGTGCTGTTTAACAATTGTAAAAGGCGGCTTTGTGTCTATTTTCTATAGACCTGTCTATCAGGGTAGGTGCTTGGGAGTTTTCCCACTTCTTTCCATGCGATAGTGAATACGCCTCAAAATGATATGTCGAAGACCAATATACATGGATTCTCATAAACTTTCAGGGACTACAATATCCTGGGGAAAAAACTCCCCCCTTTTATCTGAAAGGTAACAAGGTTTATATGTAACTTATAAGCGAACCACCCCTATTGAAACAGTCTTAAATACTCATAATATTAGTTTGGGGAAAAAGAAATCCATTATTTTTACGTGAACTTTATGTAACTTCTTTTGGATTCACTTTGTAAAAAGGTTTAAAACAGCTTTCATGTAGATTTTTAGGTCTTGTGCGTTACGACTGCTGACATGCGGTTAACTTCGATCATATTTGATATTTTATAGACATTGTCGACGATGCTGTATCCACATGCGAGGTGCATCTCTAAGATCAAAAATACTCGAACGGAATCGACGAAACAAAAATTGTACGTAACTGGTTGTTACAGTCATATATAGGACGATACACACCTTTCACAATTTTAGCCACCCGGCTATCTTTTTCGCTTTTACAAGAGAAAAACGAAAATGTATCGAATTTTCTGTTTGTTGTCTTCCATTTTTAAAACCTTGTACTTGTAACTGAATGAATCAAACAAAAAACCGCAAGAGGATATTTTAGTGTCAAATGTCACCTTTCCAACGAGCATAAATCTGAAATTGTTTGATAGATACCTCACGAGATAGCGAGCACTACAGACGTCTACCGAAAAAATATTGGATTACTTTTCCCCCAACCTAATATTGCTCTGTTGGTATAGTGCTGAAGATAGGAATCTAGAGCATCAACTTTGATGTTACTTACTTCACTTGACTATGAGAGTTGCCATACTTACCCATTGAGTTAATGCCGTATTTATTTATAGAATTATTAATATACTTATCTATAGAGTTAATAAAACGTTGTAAATTTATGTAGCGTTATTGCCTAACCAGTATTGTATACAATTCCATGAATATATATATATATATTAAAAGCTGATTGTTAAAAAAAGAAAAATGCATCTATTTCGTCAAATATATAAACAATAAGATCCACTAAGAGAGTTAATAGCTAACTCTAACTTCGGTTTATTGGCATATTAATAAATAAGTTATATTGACGTAATTATCCATAGAGTTACTAAACACATTTATCTATGGATTTAACGAAGTATTCCATAGATAAACATGGTATTTTAAAACCTTAATATTTTCAGTATATTAAACCATAAATTGTATTGGGGATATAAATACTCTAATAATTTCATGAATAAGCAATTCATGAAATTATTAGTGTATTTATCGACATAAATAATAACGTTATCAACTTTAGGTTTATTGGTATGTTAATAAATAAGGTTACATTTTCATATTAATGATTATTTGTAAATTTATGTAGGGTTATCGCCCAACC
>JAPDSC010045426.1:142924-156687 GCA_026290005.1 Latrodectus geometricus
GTATTTATCAACAGAATTAATAACGATATCAACATTAGGTTTATTGGTATGTTAATAAATAAGATTACATTGTGATATTAATGTGATGTAAATTTGATTGTGATGTGAAATTGTGATGTAAATTTATGTAGGGTTATAGACCAACTACTAAATACAATTCCATTATTATATATATGCATTAAAAGCTAATTGTTAAAAAGAAAAAAATGCATCGATTGCGTCAAATACATAAACATGTTTTTTCGTGCTTTACGTAAGACCACCATTTGCGTTCACGTCGTGCATATTTGAGTCGTGCATTGAGAAATAGATTAGAAATAGGAAGAAAATGTCTGGATGTCCTGGTGAATTTATCTTGATTAGTCTGTGGAGGAAAATTCTCACGACCATGACTCTTTTCGGTCAAGTACCTGCCGAGGAAAAAATCCGATTCCGCAAACTGGAATTCTTTGTGTGTTTGCTTATACGTCAATTTATGTAGGCCATCATTCTAATTTTGTGGACATCCCAATTAGAAACACACTACAATGCAAATTCTGAAACGGAAGAAGCATTTAAGGCAATAATTTGTATTCCTGCTTCTCTAAAGACTTCCTGTTTTAGCCATAGTGCCTTTGGGCAGTGTGGTATTTACGAGAGAAAACTTGTAACGTGAATAGAAATTGCTGATTATTTCGAGTCGAGTGGAAGCTCTAAAGAAATGTAACATTGTATCGAAAAAAAATCCAAATCAATTTCTAGATTTTGAAATAACATTTACAATCAACTACAATTAATCGTGTCTGCCAACTATGTAACAAACAAGAGAATTATCTAAGTCAATGATTTTCAATCACTGTGCCGAGGCACTTTTGTGTGCCTCCAAATTTTAGAAATGTCTATAGTAAAAATTATTATGCTTTTATTGTTACGAATAAAATAATAAATGTACATATTGTTGTTTTTATAGTATACATTATTTTTTTATTTTGCATTCAAAAATATTATAAGCTATTTTACTTTTTATATTATAGTGTATTATTGATCAAAACAAACTTCTAAACTTATCTTTTTCTTTGTGTACCGCAAAATTTTGAAATCTTTAAAATTTCGACGTGATAAAAAAAAAGATTGAGAACCACTGATCTAAGTTTCTTTAACTAAAAAAAATATATTTTTACCATGAAGTGATTGTTTCTTTCGCTACAATTGAGATCATGTGTACGTCACTTTATTTTACTTATAATTGGTCTGTGAGTGAAACAAATAATTACGTTTTCACCCATAATGTTGAATATACAATTTTGTCCACCCATCAAAAACAAATCAATGTGTCAGTGGGATGAGCTCTTCAGTGAGCAGTTGGAAAGTAAATGTTGGCCGATATCTTAGTGGGATGAGTTATTTTATATATTCTTGGAGATTGGTCTCTCTAGATACCGCAATTGAAAAATAAATACTTATTAATTATTAAGTAAAGATAAATTTATTTCATGTAGCATGTATGGCACATTAATATTTGATTGCTTATGCAAGCAACAAATGTAACATAACATACACTTAAGGGTTAGTTTAAATCGGCAAGGACAATTTAAATGTTTTTTTTTTTTTTAATTTTTTTGCTTAATTTTTATTTAAAAAATTTCTCTTACACCAATTGTTTATATCTTTATTCTTTTTAAAAATTATAAACTTCATTACAGCAGAAATTAAAATCCAGGCTATTCATGAAAGAGACAATTTGCAGAGATGAAAACATTTTCTTCATATTTGATGAGACAGAAGACATAAACAATTAAGAAAGAATAAAATGTAAGAGAGAATTTACAGAGATGCATATGTTTCCGTAATAGTTGGCGAGATAAAATACGCATTTAAAGAAGAATCAAAGTACTTAATCAAGAGGACATATTATATAAATGCAAGTTTTCGGCGTGTTTAGCAGTGTAAAAGAAATAATTAAAGAATATAAAGGCGTAATTGAGTCGATAATTTGCATAAATGTTGAATCCCTCATCATATTTTGAAAGATAAAATTTGCAATTAAAAAAATATCATAATCAGGCTGATAATTTGCAGAGATGCAAAAAGTTTTTCTATATATTTCATAAAATAATAAAAGCAGGGAAATTTTCTTTTGTCCGGAATGATAAATATGCTAAAACTTATCATAATATGAATTATACTTGACAAATCACAGCCTTATATTTTTCCGGAACAGTCATAATTTTGGAAACATAGTAAAATTTGGAGTGGTAGCTATATATAGAATTCTGGAATTTGGAATATACAATATTGGACTGGGGTATACCTTAAAATTACATGTCCACTGGAATTACTACTGTTAAATTATTATAAGTCAGGACTACAACATTGGAAGTATTGAAATATATTTTCGAACAACACATTATACTGAAACTGCTACAAATACATTTGATTTTTATATTTTTATTTAGGACTATTACCTTGGAAATTTTAAATGTCTATTTGAACTGCTACTGCTAAATTATAATTGTTACTACTGGCGAGAACTACAATATTAGAAGTATTGAAATACATTTTTGAGCAACGCATTATTGTGTGAAACCGCAGCGAATATATTTTTATATAAGACTAGTACATTAAAAATATTCAGATTTAATATTAGATCCAATTGGAAATGCTTATACATAGGACTACTTCATTGGGAATATTATATCATAAGACTAGAACCTATTAGAGCTTCTGCATTGCTTTTGACAAATTACTATGAAATTAGAATTACTAACTAAAAAGAGTGGAATGTTATTTTAGGACTACATCCAACTGAAACTGATATTGCCACATTGGAACTACTAGTACTACTTAGAATTATTTTGTTAGAAATAAATTGGTGTGCGTTTTAGAACTACTTCCTTTTGTTGATGGAACTGCAGAAATATTTTCAAGTATTGAATTAATGATATACTTGAAATACTAATACTCAGGACTACTGCATTAAAAATGTTGGACTGAATTTAGAATTATATCCCAGATCTACAGCACTAATCTGTTACGTAGTTCTAATAACCTTTTAAAACACAAATTTTAAAATTTTTGATTTATTAATTGTTTGGTGACATGTTAATTAATAAATTTAAATTTTATTGAATAAAATTCTGATAATGGCATTAAAATTAAATTATTAGAAGTTTATTCAATAAATTTAATTTAGATGATCACATTTTTATTTTCGTTTACTTCAAAAATCAATTACTAAAGACATTTTCTGAATTCATTAATAAATTAAATATTAATTTTCAATAATTAATCTAAATAATGAAAAAAAATCAATTTAAAATATATCAAAGGAAATGATTGTTTAGGACTACAAATGATAAATAAATTTGGGAATGGAAAAGTTGTAAAAGTATTTAATATTATTATGCAAAGTATTTATTATTATTATGGTTATGTGTGTGTGTGTGCTATAGAGGTAAAATATAATAATACTTATATTAAAACATACATTTCAGTGATTTAAATATATTATGATTTCGTTATCAAAAACTGTTTAAATGAAAAATGTCAAATTGGATTAATTCAATTATACGATCGATGATGATTTTTTGATCGATTTCTTCAACTTCTAGATTGAAAAAATTTGTTCGATCATTCAGTTATACCATTTTCACCATATATGCCCCATTCATAAACAATTTTGAGTTTAGTGAAATCGCCTTTATCAATAATTCTCACCGTATTATTTCCATAAAAGGCATAACAGGACGACTTTTTTTTTCTCAACAATTACCTGTCAAACAAGTAGGGAAAATCGAAACGTACCTTCGCTACAGACGTTTCAAGAAGATTTTATTATTTTTTATACATAACTTCTCTAGCTTTGAGAATCTTTCAGGTTGTTTGCGGAAATGATTCTGCCGGTAAATCATTAAGTGATGAGACATGAGACAGCTTGTAATTTTTTTTTCTGATAGTGGCTTGTTTGTTATTCAAGAGAAAGAAAAGATTTTTTCGGCTAGGGTTCATTGATCTTCAGTATTTCAGTCTTTAATTGCAGCAGCTCGTCTTTTAATTTATATATCGGCATTGTATATATATTTTTACAATAAGAATTATATACTTATGCAATTATCTGGAACGAAAAAAAATAAATAAATAAAAATCACAAACACACCTCAAGACATGCATAGTATTTACTTTATTAAGATTAATTTTTTATTAATATATTAGGTTGGGGAAAAGGTAATCCATTATTTTTTCGGTAGACGTCTGTAGTGATCGATGTCTCGTGAGGTATCTATCAAACAATTTCAGATTTATGCTCGTTGGAAAGGTGACATTTGACACTAAAATATTCTCTCACGGTTTTTTGTTTGATTTATTCAGTTACGAGTACAAGGTTTTAAGAATGGAATACAACAAACAGAAAATTCGATACATTTTCGTTTTTCTCTTGTAACGGCGAAAAAGATAGCCGGGTGGCTAAAATTGTGAAAGGTGTTTATCGTCCTATATAAGACTGTAACAACCAGTTACGTACAATTTTGGTTTCGTCGATTCCGTTCGGGTATTTTTGATGTTAGAGATGCACCTCGCATGTGGATACAGCATCGTCGAAAATGTCTATAAAATATCAAAAATGATCGAAGTGAACCGCATGTCAGCAGTCGTAACGCGCAAGACCTAAAAATCTACATGAAAACTGTTTTAAACCTTTTTACAAAGTGAATATAAAAGAAGTTACATAAACGTAGGATTTAATCCATTATTTAGTTTAATCCATTATTAAAAATAAATCCATTATTTAGGACGTAAAAATAATGGATTTATTTTTCCCCAACCTAATATTTTTATTGATTCCCTTTGAACTCCGTATGTTTGGATATTGTATTTTGAAGATGTTCATTCAACTCAGAAAATCTCTTTAACTGCCTTGGTTTCCCTTCTGGTGACCACGAGCTTCCTTAAAACCTAGATGTCTGTGTTAATGAATTTGGTTTTCCTTCCATAGTTTCCTGTGATTTTGCTGTAGTCATTGTATTTTGTCATGACTTTTGACGCAGTGCCTATTGCTACTTTTAACAGCTGTGCTTAAGGGTGCATCGACTGGAAGGCCTCCCATTATCTATCTACACATTAGAAGGGCATGCTTACATGATTAGTAAAGGAGTCGTTGTCATTATCGAAAAGTAATTAGTTCGAATTCTAGCTTATTTAAATATCTGTTGTGCTCACTAAAAGTGGTTGGGACACATAAAATAGATCGTAGTCGCAATGTCTTCCAAGAGAAATGATACCTCTTAGGATGGCAAGTCCAGTATTGTGTGGTCTTTTGCTTGATTTCTGCTTCTAAATTTTGAAGACTCCAAACCGACTGCTTCCAGATGGTGGAGACTAACTCTCGGCTAGATACAAAAAAGCATGCTGGTGCAACAACAATATACTCATTTGAAACTATAAACAACTATGTATTGCCAAAAACCTTGTAGTTACGTGTTTAATTTAGTTTTATATTATCACATTGTTTGTGGTGATACTTTTCCATTAGTTTCGACAGCTTCCTTCGTTAATCGTATGTGGAGATGTAACGTATAAAGTGTAAATGTTTACAAGAAAAAAAAAATGTAAATGGTGGATAAAATAATAAAGACATGTTGTAAGGAAAAGAGTTAAAAACATTTAAAAATAATTGGAACCGAAATCAAAATTGCACATAATCTTATTAAAAAATGCTAAGACTGTAAGAACATATCTTATTGAGAAAAGAAAGAAATTTAAAGAGAACTTAAAAGAATGAGGCCAAGAAATAGAAGTAAATAATGTATTTTATGGCTGAAACTGTAGCCACAAAATGGAATAAGCATAATATTATTAGTGTTAGAAATTTATAAAATAAAAATGTTAAGGAATGATATAAAAGAATTATGATCATTAAAATCCAAAAATTAATAAATTATATTTTCATATTTTAATGCAGTAAAAATAAAAAAAACATCGTCAAAAACGTGTGAGAAAAGGAATAATTGGGGAACATCTTAAGGAAATCAAACAAGAAACGTTATATTAAAAAATCTTTATAATAAGGCTTTCGTAATTGTTAAGGTTAATAAAAATGGGCTAATATCAAAAATGAGCCGTCCCTAAAAGGTCTTAGGATCAAATTTCGCCTACGAAATAATAAAATTTATTAATAAATTTTTAGACATAGTCTGAAGTAATGAAGTAATCAAAATCTATGCCATTCCTTGGAGAATCGAACCTAAAACCAATTGATAGGAAAACATGATGCATTCATTTAATACTTATTGTTTTAAGTATATAAGGCATATTTTGAGCACGTAATTTTATAAAATCAATTACTGTCTGTGTTGGTAATAATAGCGACACATGAAAATAATTTTCCACGAATGGAATTCAAGTATAGAGTAGCAAATATTAGACGATATTTTGTGCAATTTCATAAAATGGCTAACCATTGCCTGTAACCATTGCCAGGACAGCTCTCTTCGGAGTATGTTATCTCGGGTTCCATTCCAGTTGAACAACGAAAGATGGAGGTTGTGTTTCTGTCTTCTACATGCATGTGTGGGTGCTTCTGAACTTTCAGGGTTTTCTTCCTTGTGACGTAGGAATATAACCCACAATCTATGGAAAATTTCTCCTAAAGGCTATTTACGCGGGTGTCAAACAATTTCTTAAGGACAAAAAAAAATTATTCACTTCTTAAATTGACTGAATAACAAAAAAAAAAAACTTAAAGAAATAAAATCAAGTTTGACGGATGCTGAATAATAAAATGATCATATGGTGTACAAAATTAGGTTATACATACTTTATAAGATGAAAAGTTTTTATTTTTTTAATGCAATGAAATTTTGAAAGATTTCTAACATTCGTAAGGCGTTTTTTTTTGTGTGTGTGTGTGTATATATTCTCTACAAAAAGGGCAGCCGAGCTACCAATTTAACGCTCTGGATTCAACAGATCATGGGTTTGATTCCAAGCACTAAGATAGAGGTTTGTAGTGGTCCAGAATTCCTTTTAAATAGTTTGTTTAGGTCAAATAAAGTCTTGTTTGGAAAAAAAATGAGTTTCTCATTTTAAAATTTTTTCTACAGTCCCTTTTTGATGCAAATACTAATTTGATCATTATTTACTGCTGAAAAAGGATTCCGAATTGTAAGAAACATCTGCAACTGAAGTAAGAATCGAACCTATTAACTTAGTAAGCCCGTATTTGACTAACCCTCGTTGGAAAAAAACAATAGTATTTTAGCAACTTCAAATTAGGGTTTTGTGATTACCACAAATATGGTCACATCTACGCTTTATAATAAAAATATATAAAATTAAACATAAACTGTAGTTAGAGGAAAATATAGGTATAAAAATGATGATTTTTCACTTTAAAAACTTTTACCCAAGCATTTTTAATACAATTGATCTAAGTGTTAATGTTTAAATTCTAGAATTTATTTTATTAGATGTCATACTGTAATAAAAATTGATAAGCAGTGACAGGAAATAACCGACAATGAATAACAGCAAATAACAGTCACTAAGTTGATTGGCATTAATTCAATTCAGTCAGACATTTACCGGAGCATTTTTAATCATATTTGTTCAAATAATCAATTTCTTCTACATTATTTAACAGCAAACAAATATGGCTTGACATGTGCCAAATCTACAAAAAAAAAAAAAAAAAAAAAAAAAAAAATACTCCTGAAAACATCAAAGAAAAATGGCACTGAAAATTGCTCAATGATAAAGAAAGTAATTTATTTAATTTTTTTAGATCGTTGCCAATTCTAAGAACAAAAATTATCACGAAATGGATTAATCTAGAATCTCTTAACTCCACGACAAATGGGAAGACTTCAATGACCCCATCAACAAGTCACAGCTCCTTCTGAGAAAGAAAAAGAAGAGACAGTCCTATCGGGACTGTTGCCACACGGCAATCAAAAAAATAGTTGAATCTTTTTTTCCAAATCCACTAGTAAAAATGCTAGTGTGCAAACTTACTACATTTCATTCATGGGCTTGCCGACAGCCCACTCTTTTTTTATCCTCTGGCCAGCCTAGCAGAATCACGTCATGGGGCGGAGGTAGGCCCGGACCGGACCGGTCGAGCGGGTGGCCCAGGAATGAGGAACTACCGAGGCACGTTTGCTCAACCCTCGGGGTCCCTTCTGGACCCGGTACGAGCGAGTTCGAAAAACATGGCTCGAACGAAATATGTTCTTCGTGCGACGTATTGAAGTGTAGGATGCTATTATCTTCTGTACAATGATGGATGCGAATTTCACGCCAAAGATTCGTGTTTATCGGGAAAAAGGTTCTTATCGTTGGAGGGTGTGCCCTGTTGCAAATTGGCTTTCGAGTCCAAGAGGTACCGAGTTTCTGGCGAAATTAATGAATTGAGTGTTTATCCTTTCTTGCTTATGCAGTAATTGTTTCGTTGTAAGAGAAGATATAAATATTCTGCTTCGACTCGGTGAGTAAAATGGGGTTGATGGGAAAAATGGAAATCATCAATAAAACACTGATTTCCAATATCTCAGAACATAAATTAGCATAATTTGTTGCAGCTAACAGGGAGCGGCAGGATTTTAACAGAGGGAAGCCGTTTATGAAGTATTTAGTGGCAGGCTTTCTTAGGAGTATGATTCCCCGATATACTTCAAGCTGATAGTGGAATTCCATCAATTACAGTGATTAACTGTCGTCGTAGATTCTTTAACATGGCGATTTAAAAATAACTGGTGCTAATGCTACCTTTTTTTTTTAAGAATGTTATTGTGAATCCCATGCATAAATTGGTACTTTTCCATTATCACCAAATTCATCTCTAAAATCGCCAAAAGATTCATACCAAAGTTAACTTTTTCCAGAATTAATGTTTTGCAAGGTTAATTTCAATGAGATGCTTATTACTCATAAAAATCAACAATTACTTACTAACCATAAAGTGGTTGTTTCTTTCGTTACATTTAAGATCATGTGTACGTCACTTTATTTTACTTATAATGGGTCTGTGAGTGAAACAAATTATCGTTTTCACCAATCATGTTGAATATACAATTTTGTCCACCCATCCAAAACAAGTCAATGTGTCAGTGGGATGAGCTCTTCAGTGAGCAGTTGGAAAGAAAATGTTGGCCAATATCTTAGTGGGATGGGTTATTTTATATATTATTGGAGATTTGTCTCTCTTGATACCGCTATTCAAAAATAAATGCTTATTAACCGTTAAGATAAATTTATTTCATGTAGCATGTAAAGCACATTAATTTGATTGTTTATGCGAGCAATAAATAAATCATAACATCCACTTTATGGTTAGTTTAAATTGGCAAAGACGATTTAAATGTTTTTATATTTTTTTTAATTTTTCCATGTTAATCACATATTTCTTTATCAAATCAAAATAGTGGTTGTCATAATCAAACCACCAAAAGGTAATAATGTGAAATAACAGGTATTGTTCAGAACCATTTAGATTTTAATTTATAGCGTTCATGTGGCTGAAGCTGTATTCTAAAATACAAATGTTTTCTGACATTTTAAGTGGTATCTACAGTTTATGATTTGATTTAGTTTTAATATTGGCTTAGTGATCAAAATCGTTTTTTTTTTTTTTTTTTTTTTTTGAATTATTGAATTTCTATTAAAAATTTCAAGTTCTTTTCTGGAGAAGTTCTTCGTTTTAAATTTAGCACTCCTATTTTGGCGATCATTTTTGCTTGATTAAGTTTCAATTTTACTAAATATTGGTGATATTAAAGTTCAAAAGTGCCAAAAAATTTGATGATCATAACAGATTCCGAATTCGACATGATTTAGCAGAACAGATAATATTTCCAAAAAATTTATATTTTTTCCTTTTTAATATAAAACATACTTTGGACCAGACAAATCAATATTAAATATTATTTTATACATTTTACCTATAAAAATAGTAAAAAAAAAAAGTGTAGAATGTAGCATATATATTTCGTAAAATACATTAAATTAAATATATTATTTATTTTTAGCTTGAGTATTCAGATAGCCTATGTGGATTTTTCAATCAAAAATTGATAGTAGCTTACGATGATACGTTTTTGGCTGATTTTTTCTCCAAGCCAAAACAGCTAAACACTGACGAATGTGTCGCCATTTTGAACCATGACGTGACACGGTCCTCACCTGAACAGATATCATTCACCTCACATAACACCAGTGGAGAAATATTGATTCCTACAGAAATCTTAACGCGCATAGACTATAGCAGAACGATGGTCATCGGCTCGGACAAGTATTGAGTGACCATTCGGCCACAAGAAAAACATTTTTCTTCCTCAGGTTACCACCTCAATAAGCACTAATTCATTAGGGTCGATGAATGGATCCTATTGATATGCTTAAATTTTAGAAATTACCCTCAAATTTTCGCCAAGTGTCATTCGTTTCGTTTCGAAATATTTATTAAATGATTATTTTTGGATTTTAGAATTACAGATATAATTACAAAATAGAAATAAAATTAGAATTAAAATATATAAAAGAATTTTTTAATATAAATATCAAATAAATTTTTAACAATATAATTAATTTATAATCATTTAAATATGGCTGTTAATATTTTTTAAATAATATTAAAGTATACCATTTTTACTTTTTAAATATGTATTTGATATTGAATGTAAAAAGTGAAACGGAAAAACAGTCAGAAATGCATTTTTGGCTTTTTCAGCAAAATATAATAATTTTAAAAGGTATTTCCGGCTGAGATTTAGTGCACGGTCGCCTTTGGCGCAATTTTTCCATATTTGAAGATAAATAACATTTTCTGGCAATCCAACCAATGCCGACTAATCGCAGAGGAAGGATTCCGACCAAGCAGCCAATATTTTTCAATATTCTGTTTATTTTTTAGATCTCGCATGTTTAAAATGGCGGGATTTTTGGCGACTTTTTGAAAAAGTTGCCAAGGGTGACCGTACAGTAAATTTTTACCTGTATTTCCTATGTATCGCACAATAATAATAGTTAAAAAAAAAAAGATTTTTCCGTATTAATCCTTTAGAAACAGAACCGTTCAGTTTATTCGAGTCGGTGGTATGCTAAAGGTTTAATATAGCAGTGAAGGGGCGAGCTCTGGACTGTAACCTAATGTTAACGGGTTTTGGAATACTCGCCTATCGCCAAATTTTGAACCCCGTTCAGATGATGAGGTCACACCTGAGCTGGCACCTCTTCCTCCACAACCACGCCACACCAGCGGAAGAACTTTAAACGTCACGGATGAACTTGAACACGTCTCCAACCCTCGGAGCTCCAGCAACGCAGAGAGGGCGAATGTGGTTATCCTCCTAATGTCACTGTCCACGGCAAGTGACGCTCGACTTTGTTGATCTAACGGGAAGGGGCTCAAAATAATGATCTCGCAATAAAAAGTTAATGGTGGGGGAAAAAATAAAAATAGAAGAACACACTCAACAATTTTCATAAAAAAAACTACATATTTATGATATTAAAGTTAAATGCAATAATTTTTACTTTGAGTGTTAAGATAATTTCTAATTTTTTTTTTCATTATTTATAAAGTTTTCCATAATTAATATTTCTAAAGGGTGTAAGTCTAAATTTGGCCCATAATTTTTGCATTTACACTATTTTGACTTTTGGGCAAAAATAAACATTAGCAAAACATTCATCTTTAGGAACCGATTCTTGATTTCGTCAAGTGTTGCACTAAATAGAACTGCATTTGTCCGTTTTTCTTGTGTTCATCAAGAACCGGAATACCGCAATATGACCTTCTTTTCAAAACTTTCTAATTTTCATTTTACTTTTATCGTGGATTGATATTCAACTAAATTAAAACAATTGATTTCGGTCAATGAATGAAATAAACAAACTAGTAATCATTTTTAATAATTAGTTTAACCTAAAAACTGAAATATGCATCAAAACAAATGACACGAGACGTTGATTTTGATTGAAAAACAGAATAATTAATAAATGCATTTGTTTTCTTTTAATCATTACAGCTCTTTATTTAACTAGCATTTTCTTTTTAATGTTCACTTGTTATGATAATAATAAATCAAAAGAGTCATTCATTTTGACTAATTAGGCACTAACAGAACTGGGGGTGTTCCATTGTTATTTAACCCTTCCTCAAGCATAATATCGTCCACCTATAATTTAACTCAGTAAGAACAAAATATGATATATCAATAATATAAGTAAATGAGTACCTTTATCTCTAATCTATCTATCTAGCGTCGTTTATACAAAAGAATTGTCATATCAAAAACGAATGAAGTAATGTATTAAAAACCAATTATTAGTAATTCAGACATATTTAATTATTATTGTTGTTACATAATATTCGGCTACTAGTACATCCACCTGAGTAGTACTAGTACCACCTACTAGTATTATGGCACAGCTTGTCCTATTTGGATCTTGCCCCATAAAACCCAACCAAACTACTAGTACTAGTACCACCAACATGATGAGGTCGAAGTGATGGCACTTTATATAGTAGGGCACCTAGCATCGTAGCCGAAAGTGGGTTTTCGTTCTTTAGAAGAAACAACCTAACAGAATCTAGGCTAAACCTGCCACTCCCAAATATATCATTTCACATGGAAGACAGTGCTACCACAACTTTTTAAAGTACCCCGGTCAACATGAGTGAACACGACGGATCTGTAGATCATCCGGGATTCGAACCCACTACTTTCCGGTAACGACAACGACTCTCTAACCAACAAGGTCACTGCGGTCTCATATTTAATTATTATAATTGTACTTAAATTTCTGCATCTAATTCTTTAATCTAGAAAATAAAAAAATATTCTTAATCCAATGCTTAACAATTATTTTTATCTTAACACTTCTTAATGATGCTTTACTTCAAAATGGAAATTTAAATATTCACATAAAATGGTTATGTTATTTACGCTTAACACAATTACCATTCTACGGTCAATTTTGCACACTGGGTCTGATTTAACTGGAACCTACAATTCTAAATGAATTCCAAACCCTTACAAACATCGAAGAGTAAGGTAGGATTCAAACCTACCAACTACTGAAACAAAGATAAGAGCGTCCGTAGCACAGCAATTAATACGGGATTAATGCACACAGAAGAATTAGGATATATATATATATATATCCTAATTCTTCTATTTGTTTGGGGAAAAAGTTATCCATTATTTTTTCGGTAGACGTCTGTAGTGATCGCTATCTCGTGAGGTATCTATCAAACAATTTCAAATTTATGCTCATTGGAAAGGTGACATTTGACACTAAAATATTCTCTTGCGGTTTTTTGTTTGATTCATTCAGTTACGAGTACAAGGTTTTAAAAATAGAAGACAACAAACAGAAAATTCGATACATTTTAGTTTTTCTTTTATAATGGCGAAAATGCTAACCAGATGGCTAAAATTGTGATAGGTGTTTATCGTCCTATATATGACTGTAACAACCAGTTACGCACAATTTTGGTTTCGTCGATTCCGTTTCGGTATTTGGATGCTAAAGATGCACCTCGCATGGATACAACATCGTCGAGAATGTCTATAAAATATCAAAAATTATCAAACTTGACAGCTTGTCAGCAGTCGTAGCTTCGCACAAGACCTAAAAATCTACATGAAAACTGTTTTAAACCTTTTTACAAAGCGAATCCAAAAGAAGTTACATAAAGTTCACATAAAAATAATGGATTTCTTTTTCCCCGACCTAATATATATATATATATATATATATATATATATATATATATATATATA
>JAPDSC010045426.1:156697-200663 GCA_026290005.1 Latrodectus geometricus
ATATATATATATATATATATATATATATATATATATATATATATATATATATATATATAATTTATACCTTTACAAGCTGTTAGTAATATGAATATGTTCTATTACAGGACGCACACCAAACACACATGATAAGAAATTCACACATACACTAGATAAGAAATTTAAATAAGACTTTAGAAACTTCATAATTTTTAAAATCAAATTAAATTTTAAGTAAATGCATCAGTTTCTTAAATAAAAAAAAATGAAATGGATTTTTTTTCAAAATAATTAACATTGAAGAATTAACTGTGCCTATTGAATGTTTCCTAGAGCTCAATGTATATTGATTAGTCCAGTACGGTGTTGACAGAGTATTGCCAGATGGAGTGTTGCCTTCGTCATTTGATTACATTCAATGCTGTCTGACAGTTGGTTGTGTTCAGTAGCTCTTGTCGGACTTGGTAATACTGTACATATCCCAGTGGAATATCCCGTGTTCGAAACCCGTCATTACTTAACAATATGAAAATGATGTTGTGTTCTTGGGATTTCCCAAGTTTTCTCCCTTTTAAAACGTAAGTATTGTCCAATATCTATGAAGAAATTCTCCGTCAAAAATTCGTGATGTTAAAAAAAATAATAATAATGATAATAATAATAATAAAACATTTAAATCGTCCTTGCCGATTTAAACTTTATTATAAAACAGGATGTTATGATTTATTGATTGCTTGCATAAACAATCAAATATTAATATTGAATGTGCTTTACATGCTACATGAAATAAATTTATCTTTACTTAATGATTAACAAGTATTTATTTTTTAATAGTTGTATCAAGAGAGACAAATTCCAATAATATATGAAATAACCCATCCCACTAAGATATTGGCCAACATTTTCTTTCCAACTGCTCACTGAAGAGCTCATCCCACTGACAAATTGACTTGTTTTTTGATGGGTGGACAAAATTGTAAATTCAACATTATGGGTGAAAACGATTGTTTCACTCACAGACCAATTATAAGTAAAATAAAGTGACTTAAACATGGTCTCAACTGTAACGAACACTTTAGGTTAAAAACGACGCTCAACAGCCTTTAGTTATTAGGTTACCTTTTGGTTGCCACTAAAGTTCAAATCTTGGTTAAATAATTAAAGAGAAAGCCAAAAGTCACTTTTAATTGTAACAGGTGAAAAAACCGCAAATTATCTTACAAAGAACCACCTGAACTTTCAATCATTCGCTTAAGTAATAAATGCATGTAAAAGTGGCAATAAGGGGGGGGGTTGATTTTTCACGCAACCGAAAAGGGCAGACACACACATTCCCCTTCCTCCCCAGAGTAGAACCTCATACTCTTTCAACCACAGGTACCAAGGTTAATGAGTTTAATTGCCCGACCAGAGTCGAGGAAATCGTTTGCAACCCAGTCGAGTCGCTTTTAAGACGCCCTATTTGGGACGATCCTCACAGTCGAAAGAGAGCTCGCCTCGATGTTTTGGCTTCCCAGCATCCTTTGCGGTTGACATAACGGGCGCTCGCCCATTTTCGCATTTGAATTAGAAAAGAGTTGCGAATTATGCAGGAATGTTACAATTTCGGTTTTTAGTTTTCTTACGTTATGTTTGGAATATGTTAATTTCCTTTTTAACTGAAAATAACACTGATTATCTTTTTAAAGGAGATTTAGTATTAAATTCAATTTTAGTTAGTTTAAGGAAACAATATACAACATCTTTTTCATAAAATTTAAAAGTAACTATCTAGTAATTAACTCACACATTTAAAAGTAATTAACTAGTTGAGGAATAATTTAACTAATTTATATAGGGAAATAATTTGACACCATAAATTCTTCAAAATAATGTTGTGTAGTTTGAACACCGATTTAAAGTCTTAATTTAATTTTTGGTCTTAAAGTGAATCGCAAGGAGCTCGTTTTGTGGAGTTTACGAAAGACGTGAAGATTACTTCATCAAAAGTCTGAGAAACCTTTACTGGATGGGCTGCAGTATAAGATTACTGTAAAGCCTTTGAAACTTCATCATGAACTATATATAAAGGCCGAGACATGACTTGGTCGCAATAACTTCCATGTGAAATGATACTTCTTGAGTGGCATGCTAAATATTTAGGGTCTTCTGCTGAGTCCATGCTTCTAAATTACGAAGAACCACTAGCCTATTATTATCTGACTGGTAAAAATCAACTCAGGGATAGGTACAGGGAAGTATGTTGTTGCAACAACAATAACCATGTATGATACAACACCTATAGTCACTAAGATAGATATTTCTTGGTATGTTTATACCAGGATCACACTATGACTCCGGTATAGGATAGCGCTCTTTATGGCGAAGGGTCGCGAGTTGGATTCCAGCTCCTGTTGGGCAATGGATTTTGATTTTCTACACACGCATCTGTTAGAGTGGCTGCTTGAGAATCTTCAAGACTTTTTTTTTTCCCTAGTGAATATGGCTCACTAGTTCTGCCGAGAGACAATTTACATGGTGAATATTAAAATGTTTTACAGCTACCGTTAAACTGTTCATTTCGTGGTATCAAAGAATGTGTATTCTGCTTTTTCTTTGTGATAAAAGGAGTAAGTCTGGAATATTCCCAAGCATCAACTACAATGGACTTGCTTTCAGAAAAGTTGAAAACTCCCATCTTCTATTGTCCAACAGTGGTTGAAATCGAATTTGAGAGATTCGAAGAGTGATGTCCAATTACTAATTTACTATATGTGGTGATTTGACACTTCTGAATTAACAACTGAATGGCCTTCGAATATCTCTAGTTTTTTTGGAAAACTTTTCCTTGATAGTGGGCAGCATTTAGTCCCATGCAACTACCACGGCAAAATGCATGTGGAAAGTTGAACCTTAACATATACCTCCCATCGTTCAGTAGTGGTTGGAATCGATATCGGAACCTATTGCTTCGAAGACTACAGTCCCACCACTAGGCCGACACCAGTACAGATGAAGCTTTCACAAAGATGAAACTTTAAAAATAAAAAAAGAACTTAAAAAAGATATCACAAGAGAAACAAAAATATTCGTCATTATAAAAAACTAAACAATTCTCTAAAATAAAAATCTTATTAATATTATTTAAGAGAATACGAGTAATATTTTTTTCTTCGTGTGGAGAGAATAGGACATGCCACTGACATACCTTGGAATACAAATTATGAAGCTGATGCCATCTTAATAAAACAAATTTGTAGCAATCTTAACGAAGCCGATTGCGGGGCCTAGTATTAGTGTCACAGTAATCTCACGTTTCTCTTTGCTCTATAAATGGCTCACCAATCAGCTCGTAAAATAGCTCTGTGGGTGCAGGGAATCGGTTTTCTCTTTCTATTCTTGAGGGCGCCCCCCTTCACAAGGGCCCCCCTCCAGGCGGAAAAGAAAACGAAACCATTAAAGCACTTCAATCATTATAGCGTATAATAACCAACCACTGAGATGCTTGAGTATAATTATGCGTATTGCATTCATTTTTTTTTTTCTTTCTTTTTTTTCTTCTTCTTTTCTTTGATTTGCAGTGGGAAAATCTGTTTGCCAATCATGTTATCTCGGAGTCTTCAATTTCAGTCGGTCCGAGAGAAAATTCCGGGACAGAAATAAATGATTGGTTAATCATTTTTTCATCATTTTTGCTCCAGACATTCTCTCTAGCAATCTCGGCAGAGTATTTTATATAAATAAAATTGAATCGCGAAAGGGGCTTCTTAAAATTAAGAAATTTTTTGTTTGATATGTGAAATTGAGGTTGGCGACTATTTTGGCTACTTTTTCCGAATTTTTTTATTTTATATGAAATTTTCTTCTGAAATACTTAATTAACATTTTATGTAAATTCAATAGAGATTTGAAATGCTTCTAAAAAATATAAATATTTTTGCTTCTTAATTTAAATGTTCGGCCAACTTTTTATAATCTTCCTCTGGTTTATTTTAGCTGAAATTTTCTTTCGAAATATTCACAGAGCTTTTTATATAAATGAAATTAATTTGAAATGCTTTTATAAATTATGAATTCTTTCGCCTTTTGCCAACAACTGAAGTTAGCGATCGTTTTGTTATTTTTTTCTAATTTCGTTTTCTTATTTTAGGTGAAACTTTCCCTCAAAGCACTCTAATGGAATATCTCCTACAAATTGACTTGGTTTGAAATTATTCTAAAAATTATGAATTTTTTGCTCCTTTTTTGCAACTGCGATTGGCGATTATTTTGGTTACTCTTTCTAATTCTTCTGGTTTGTTTTAGGTGATGTTTTCCCTCAAAGCAGCCCAGCAGAACATTTTATATCTTGTCAGAACAGTTTCTTTCCAGCTTAACATGAGCCGCAATAAATAAACAAGAAAAGGATTGATAGTTTGAAAAAAATAGCTGGTTTATAATTTTAACATTTATGTTAAATTATCAATGTATTTTCATAAATGGTTTCTTTTTCTCTCAACGGTCATTTTTTGCCTATGAGGGCTAATTAGACCAGGATCTACAATTTAATGTGGATTCCGAACCACTATAAATAACCATGACCAGCGTGAGACTCGAACCCATGAATTGTTGAACCGAAGAAAGAGCGTTTTATTAAAGAGCTTATTCATAAACAACATATATTAATACAGAAGTTTAGCAATGAAAACACCGAAATCTAAAATTTTAAATACCTTTTTGTCTAAATATTTTTACAAAATATAAATCTTATATTATAAACGTGGTATATTTTTCTATCATCGGGACCACATGCAAAATTTGGCCAACTTTCAATGCTGTAAATTCGAAATATAGATTTAAATGCCAGATTAATCATAATTTTCATAATCATAATAAAAAGCCCAGTGAAATTAATTTTGTGAAATTAAGCCTTAACGTGGCATTGTTACAGGACACCTTTTATCATAGTGGAAAGTCATGGATTCAATCTCAGTCATTGTTAAACAGTTGGAGATGGGTGTTGCGATTCTGCCTTCCACATGCATGTCTGCAAGGTTAATGCTTGGAAGTTTTTCTCAGTTTCCTCTTTTGTGACACATGAATACGACCTTCAATTCATGAAAAGCTCCCAGAAGGCCATTCTCCCAAAGAGCGGTAGATATTAAAAGTATTTTATAACAGTTTTAGGTTTTTTAATAAGTGGTATTAAATATTATGACTAGTGAGTTAGTAGTATGGCGTCACTGTTAAGAGTGAAAGATCCTGCTGTAATCCTAAGCACTGTTGAGCAATGATAGCTGGGTATTGCTCTTCTCCCTACGCTACGTTGACTTATGGCATGTCTGTTCGTTCTTTGAGAGTTTTCTAAGTTTCATCAGTTACAACATGTGGCTGAAATTTACTGTACGGTCACTATTGGCGCGGTTTTTCTATATTTGGCGTTAAATAACATTTTTTGGCAACCCAACCCATTTTCAACCAATCGCAGATGAGGGATTCTGACCAATTCCAACCTCGCTTGTGCAAAATGGCGAGATCTTTGGCGACTTTTTGAAAAAGTCGCAAGAGTGACCGTACAGTAAATCTCAGCCCAACACGTGACAGCAACCCTCTATATGAAAAAAAGGACTTTTTAAAAGGCTATTTAAGCCGTGGACATATAAATCCCTTTCATGTGGCAGGAGGTCCATTAAGCAAAGTCAAATATTAGTTTAGTTAAGATAAATGGCAATGTAAAAATTCCCTTTCTTGGCGATTTTTATAAAACATTTGGCGATCATTGTTGACAACAGAAAAGTGTCAGAAATATTCTTCTATATATCATAGATACTCTAAAAAATTAAGTGAAATAGAATAAAATTTCACTGCATAGACCACAAATACTTAATAAGTTTTTCATTACCTTTTAAAATTCGAACGAACTTTAGAAAAAAATGTCGAATACTAATTCTCTACATACCAATACCACATATTATGAAATTACCGAAAATGGATAATTTTCTTTAAGAGACATCGAACAAAACTTGTATACTTGACACGCAGACCTACAGCACTGAATTAATTAAAAATGAAATCCATTTATCTAGCTCTGACGTTATAAATTCTATAAATGGGCCAACAATGACAAGAAATTTCAACATTTCCCTGCAAGCGACCGTCCAGTTCAAATGATCATTCTTCAAAATGGCCGTTGTCACGGAGAAAAAAAAGCAGCACCCACGAAAGTCGTTATTTATAATTAAGAAACATTGAGTGTGTCTGGGAATATCACTTAAAAAGGTATTCAAGATGTAATAATTCTATTAAAAATGCCAAGAAAAGAAACAGTTATTGCATATTTGTCATTGCTTATTGCAGGCGCAAATAAAATTAACCTTAATTGAACGGTGTCTCATGTGATATGAATGTGGCATAAGCAATTTATAATGCAATTAGCAATAATTAGGGAATTAGTGTGAAATATATTCATGTTTAGTAAATAAAGTTTTTTATTTTTTGATAGCGTAGCTGATGTCCAAACAGCTGAAAAATGTTGTGAGGAATTTGTGTATCAACAACGTTTTGCTTTCAAGGTGACTTTTCATAATTTCTTCCCGAGCAGTGTTCATGCTTAAAGCAGAAGTGAAACACTCATCTTCCATTGCTTATCAGTGGCTGGAATCAAACCCGTAACCTTTAGCTCTGATGAGTATGGAACCCCATAAATATATTACTCAAATCCAATGCAACCGTGAGTGAAACTGTCAGATTCTTCATTTGTTCTCCAATATACAATTGCAGAGATATAGGATATTAAATTTAATTTTTAATTATCAGATATTTTGGAAAGTTTAAATAAATAAAACAGATATAATTAAATAGTTACTTCCCCAAATTCAAATATTAACTGTAGCCTGTGCATTAAAAAGCTGTCACACCAGCATACTTTCCTATATCTAGCTGAGAAGAGGGATCTACAATTTTGTAGAAGCAGACGGATGGGAGTTTTCATTATTTAGAAACAGAGATCAAGCTGAAGATCTCTTAATGCTAAATCTAACACCCACAGAGATATCATTTCACTTGGAAGACATTGCGATCATGACCTATTGAACATGCCTCAGCTGCCTTTAGTGACTATAGCGAACAAGTATTTGCATTGTGAAAATGTAAGCCAAAGTTTTGATAAGCAAGTGATTACTTATCAAAACATCGTGAATACAAAAAAAGGATCTCTTTCATTATCCACAATCTATTTCCACGAATCTCGCCAAATTGGTAATCATATTAAAACATAAAATACAAATTAAAATCCGAACTAACAATTGCTAGCTGTAACTTTTATTTTTACTTTGTTCGATTGAACCTTTTGACATCGCATAAAATTTTTGGGAAAAAAAAAAAAAAAAAAAAAAAAAGACTTAAGAAAGTTATTGAAAATAGTTAATAGTTGGTAACATTTTGAAACAATTGGATTCGAGAGTAGCATTTGGCGACTTTATATCTTAGGATGAACAAATAGGAGAATAACCAAAATATTTTTCAATTAACTCTCAATAAAAACCATGGCAAAAATGCCTTTTCAGAAATGTTTTAACAAACCAAACAATATATGAAATCTGAATAATGCATTATTTAGAAATATTCTGTTTTATAACTATCACTGAAACTTTCAGTATTAAATTTCAGAAAATTATGCTACGTATACTAAAAACACAATATTTTGTTTACTTTTATGAGTGACAATAAAATATTTAAGACTTCAATAAATGAAGGACTTAAAATTTCGCCTACAAAAACATCAGCATTGACACATGACCCAGTTGAATATCCTTAAAAAAAGTCTATATATCTTCAATATTCATAAATATGCGTGCTACTCTAATGGTTTGGAAAGCAGATTTAAAGAGAGTGTAAACTCAGGTGTCGACTGCATCACCAGACCGTAGTTCAAAATTGAGAGGTGATAGTCAAAGTTTAGCATGTGTGATTCAGTCGGTAGAAATATAAGTAGCCGAATGTGGCAACAACTACAATGTAAAATGTTCCAAGCTTTTGTCAACGGATAAATAATCCATTGCGTTCCCATATAAATAATACTATATTCGTTTGTTTCGCTTGGCGTAACAATTCTGTAGGTGGTGACAAGTTTGGTGTGAAAGAAAAGGGTTAAAGAGAGAAAGTTTAAAAGTGAAAAATGAAATATTATTTGGGCGTTGTTGAAAAGCAAGAAGGCGTATAGTTTGCGTCGAAAATGAATAAATATTTAGTCTTAGAAGTATTCTTTGTGTTTTTCTTACAATTGGAAAATAAATGAGGCGCCAAATGCAAAAAATAGCTGAATGAAGGTTTCAATGAATTAAAATTTTGATTAAATTTTTTAAATAATATAAAATTATGCGGATTAACAAAGGAGTTTTTCATCTTCTTTCCTTTAATAAATATCTATGTAAATCTATAAAATAAAAACCTCATTTCATTTGTCTGTCAAATATTTTCTAGGATTAAATTGAGAATAATTGCTCGAAATGAAATAAAATTTCCAATTATTCTATTTTATTATTATTATTATTCTATAATAATTGAGGTTCTGGTATTTCACTAATTTAAAATAAATGTTTTCCTTCGAAATAGGGATTATAGTGTTTTTGATCAATTTAAACTTGATTAACTATGTAATTGATTAAAACCTTGTAATAAGCGTGATTGATTTCAAATCCCTGTAAAGTTGTTTATACCTCTATATCATTAATTTAAACAATGTAACATTCTGCTTAGGAACTTTGCTTGCTTCAAGAACGGAGATGTGAGGTTCATTCTACCCCCCCCCCTCTATAAAACCGTCATCTTTATGTAACCTATAGGTGTATATAGCAGTTTTCAAAAAATGTCGCACTGCAATTTTTTTCAAAAAATAATTAAATTATATAAATAAAAATGATGTGATGTTTACATATTTTTTAGAAAAGTATTGCTTGTAAAATATTGTATTTCTTTTTATTTATTTATTATTATTTTTTTGCATTGATTTGCAAGATTGTATTAAGAAAAGTATTACTTGTAAAAGTAGAAAATATTGTCCGTAAAAGCGTACGTTTTTACTCTTTTAAAAATATGCAGTTTTAAGGCACATAATGGAATTAGGATGAAATTAGTACGGCATTCAATATTTGATAGATTCTTAACTTGACTCAACGTTAAGTAGCGGTAAGACATTGCCCTCCTAAACATTAGATCACAAGTTCGATACCAGAAATCGTTGATCAACAGGTGATGCATTTTTTTCTAATCCAAGCACATTTGTCAGAGTGAGTGCTAGGTAGTTTTCCGGTTTCCTTTCCTTACGACGTCTGAATATGCAGCTTTATGAAAAGCACTCCCAAGACGGTAATTTACACCTGGATGCTAAAATCAAAGGCCTTAGAATGATAAGTTGCCCAGTACGTGATGCTAACTAACTAAACTTAATATTATATATATATATATATATATATATATTTAAACCTTCCTCACGTCATTTAATAATTTTTTCAGTTGATTTAAATGTCAGATACACTTTATTTTGAAGGGTAACAGTAACTAAGTTAACGGGGTGTAAAGTAACTAAGTAAACTGTAAACATAGTGTTATTTTTCAACGTCACAATTTTTCTCTTGGTATATATTATCGTTTAGCTGTCAAAAGTTAACACGATTTGCTATCTAGTAATATAATATAACAGCGAAGTTTGTTTTCCATCCCAGGGTTCTCGATCAGGAAAACAGATATGGTGACTGTAGGCTTTGTCCCCCATGAGGCTGTTGTGCCACTGAGTTTAATTTTAATATACATAAGTTTAGGTACATTGTTTAAATATACATGTTTACAGGACGTTTAACATTTAAAATTAAACTATAAATATCACATCAAAACTATCTAAATTTTAATTTTTATTTTAAAAAATCCAAATGATATTCAATAATTTCTGTTTTTACTTGATTATAGTTTGTAATAAAGCTATAACAAAAGTTATGAGTCAATTAGAAAGCAATTAAAATAAGGGAAAACATGTTAGCTCCCTCCGATATAATAATGAACTATTTGAAATTTATTTTTTTAAGGAATTTTTCTTTGAATTAATATAGTGCCTTTAATTGCCATGTGAAAAAATTTTTTTATTTCCTTTTCAGCACATTCAAATAACAATTAGTCTAATTTTCTCTATTTCTCAAAAATTAACATTCAGAATTTTAAGTCGAATCACTGAATACACAAAATACTAAAAACGCAATATGAGACATTATACATCAGCAAAATTTCATTTTAATGAGACCTTCTTAAGATACAAGCTTAAATTATATAATTTAATCCGAAATTTTATATATTTAAAAAAATATTAGCAATTAAAATAACAGTATTGATTAAATTACCATAAATAACGTAATTGCAAAATTTTAATACCATTGATGGGACAACTTAACAATTGAAAGTTGTTGTAATGTTTTTAATATCCACTGTTTCCTTTAAGAATTTTTATTGATAATGGAAAGTATTTTTTACATGTTGAAAGGCAGGAAACCTGGAAAATTCCCAAGCACTCACTCAGATTGGGGTGTTTACAGATAACAGACACGTAACATCCTTTTTTCGTCATTCAACAGTTGCTAGGATCGAACTCAGAAGTTTCCACCCCGAAAATCAAGATTCATCGATTAGATTATAATATAAGACATTATGCTCTATTAAATAAAGGCGATCCTAAAGCCTTATGCACGATTTAGCTAGGCTTACTTTAATGCTTAACGCACTGTTTCGTTAGACTAATACAAACTTAGCTTTGATCGAACCAGTGACTTTTCGCACAGGTGAGCGTGGTCTCACTAACATGCCAAAATGAAATGATGCTCACATTGCTTAAAAAATATTCCATAAAATGACTATTATTTTCATTCTTATTAAAGACTCGTTTCCTTATCACATCGACTTTTATTTTCTCACTTTTATCTTTTAGAAATGCTCTTTCCTCTATATTAGCCTTAAAGTCAACAACATTCCCATTAAATAAAAATAAGTATATCACGTTATAGAAACGATATAAAACTGGCTGAAACGAACTCCCGATTGTTAAAGTAAATGACATACAGTTCTTATTCTATGGACTTTAAAGTGTTCTCACAGAAATTTAGAATACGGTGGTCAGTTTCGAACAAAAGCTTTGACCGGAATCTGGCGGGAAATGAGTCTCATAAACCCCAGAAGAACAAAGGAAGCTCAATTGAAAAGCGCATCCTTAAGTGGGTAAGTCAATAAGAACAGAACGCCGGCTACTTTAGCGCTATTAAAACAATGAGCCGAAATGTTTTATTCAGACTTATTAAAATCATAAAAACAGGAAGATGATGCTTATGGAGAAGGAGTACTTGGCGAAGTTTTCGGATGAAATAAAAGAACGCAGAATGACTATGGGAAAGCGAATTTGTCTGTTTCTCCCCAAACTTTCATGGGATACTAGAAAATTACAGCAGTTGGCGATGGATCGTATTTAATGACTTTCGAATTTTCGATCGCCAAAGAAGGCCTAAAAAATTCTAATCAGGGCATTTTAAGAAGTATCTCCCTTTATAAATGATTCACAAGAGAACGATTCTGAAAATATTCAACTCAAAAAAGGCCATATATTAATAAGATGAATTAAAGCAGCGGTGGCCTGGTTGGTTAAGGTGTCGTTCTCATTATTGAAAGGTAATGAGTTCGAATCCAGTCTTAACCTGAGATCCATCCTGTTTGTTAACAGATGGCTGGGTAACATTCCTCTTGATCGCATTGTTCTCTAATGGCCGTATTCACCAACCAGAGTTAAACGAGGTTTCAGGGTAAAGGGCGAGTCAAGTCATGAAACGTTATTCACCACGACAAAAACAGCGATTAACTCGCCTATATGGATCCCTAGAATAACCCTACGATTTCGGAGTGTTAGCGCCGAGTCAGCAAACAATGGCGGACTTAAGCGATATGTTTGTTTACATTGAAGTGCAAGATTGCTAGCCAATCAGAAGCCGTCTTACATGTCGTGTTCGGTTAACTCCAAAGTTGTTTTACACGGGAATTTCACTGATTCGTGAATAAAAATCGGCGAGTCATGCTAGAGTTGAGTTATATCCGAGATAGGCTACACTCAAGTTAACCCGTGTTTGGTGAATATGACCGTAAATGAAATAACACACTTGGTGATGGAAGGTTAAGGGTCTTCTGCTTGGTTGTTGTTTTGCACCAGCATGCTTTCCTGAGGTGGGCTCTACCAATTAGATAGAAATAGCCGGAGGGGAGTTTCCGTAGTTTAAAAGCAACAATCAAGCAGAAGACCTAACACTCTACCTAACATTCCCAGAGGTATCATTTCACTTGGAGGACATTGCGACCACCCCATTTTTAACGTGCCCCCAGCCGCCATTAGTGAACATGACAGATCTTTGTTTGGGTTGGGATTCGAACTCATTACCTTCTGATAACGATAAAGAACACTCTAACCAACTATGCCACCATTTTCTGAATGGTCTCGGCTTCCAAATAACATAACCTAGTAGCTTCGATGTAACTGATAGAGTTCAACTCCAGGCTAAATACAAGGAAGTAAGATAGAGTATCAGCAATTCTATGAATAAATATAAAAGGGAATAATTTAATTTAAATATAATAAGGCAGAATTGATTAAAGCATATATAGGTAAATGTATGACAATTTGTTGGAAATTTTACCTTACTTTCGCTTTTGTTTTATGCGATGTAAAAATTTATAAGTTAAAGAATTTTCGATAACACTGGGCGGAAAAATCAAATAAATATTACAAATATTGAACTATTTCGAGCTTGAAAACAATTGTAAATTAGATATATTTTACATAAAAATAATCAAAATGAAATACTCCCTTCAAAGTTTAAATATTTATATAAAATTATATTTATTATAAGAATTTAAAATTAAAAAAATTGAAAAATTTGAAAAATGAAGTTATATTTAGTAAGAAAAATAATGGAATGTGATAAAATTTATATCAGATTGTTGATCTCTGACCAAACTGAAGACGAATGGCTCTTGCTTTCAGTTCAACAGTTCGTGTGTTCGAATCTCACCTTGGGATTGGGTGTTTGGAGTAGTTTGAGATACAGAGGGAATGTAGGTACTAGTCTAATTAACCTTCTTTAGAAAAAGTGAACTTTGAGAGACAAGCAAACCAAACTGATAAAATTAAAATAAAACCCACTTTTCATTTCCATGTTTCGATGACAGATTTTTATATTAAACTAACCCTTATTTGAACTCTTTTTACAGCTGCTTATGTCGCCATGTAACTAATTAGCTTAAGTGATGTAACATCCTGCTGCGGAACACTGCTCGCTTCACGAAAGAAGCATGTGGTTTTCTTTAATATTGTTATCTATGAGTAGTTTCAAAGAGTAGACAAAAATATTTGCTGCATGGAGTCCTCTCTTTCTTCTACATTCCTAATGTATCTTTTAAAAAAATTAATATTCTTTTCATTTTTAAAAGATGTCTTTGATCCCTCTAGGAAATATGATTTCGCCTTTCCCAATACGTCACCAGTCAAGAAGGCATTAGGACTCTGTTGAAAACTATCCTGGCTTAACTTGTAATGAAATGGAGTTTTCAATCATACTACGTCTAACCCGATTTGTTTTTATATGTAATCTATACTTAAAACTTCATTACATTTTGTGAAACACCATTGACAGAATTTATTGAGCATTCTATATGAATTCTTGAGTTAACTATTTGTTCAAACTATCATTCTGATAGATGGTTGAAAGATTAAACTGAATTTTGATTTTCATAGAAAAAAAATTTAATAAAAATATATATATTAGTTTGGGGAAAAAGTAATCCATGTTTTTTTCGGTAGACGTCTGTAGTGATCGCTATCTCGTGAGGTATCTATCAAACAATTTCAGATTTATGCTCGTTGGAAAGGTGACATTTGACACTAAAATATCCTCTTGCGGTTTTTTGTTTGATTCATTCAGTTACGAGTACAAGGTTTTAAAAATGGAAGACAAAAATCAGAAAATTCGATACATTTTCGTTTTTCTCTTGTAACGGCGAAAAATATAGCCGGGTGGCTAAAATTGTGAAAGATGTTTATCGTCCTATATAAGACTGTAACAACCAGTTCCGTACAATTTTTGTTCCGTTCGGGTATTTTTGTTGTTAGAGATGCACCTCGCATGTGGATACAGCATCGTCGAAAATGTCTATAAAATATCAAAAATGATCGAAGTTGTCAGCAGTCGTAACGCGCAAGACCTAAAAATCTACATGAAAGCTGTTTTAAACCTTTTTACAAAGCGAATCCAAAAGAAGTTACATAAAGTTCACGTAAAAATAATGGATTTCTTTTTCCCCAACCTAATATATATATTAAGATTATATATCAGTCTTTCCAAACAAAAGTTTTTAAAAAAACTAATGCATAAAATTTATTTAATGTACGAATGTTAATTTCTCAACATAAATAATTTCATCAACCAATATTTTCATTGACGTTTCAAAAAAAAACCAAATTACAAGATAATGATACGCAGAGTTAAATTGAAACGAACTATACCGAAATTTGCTTATTCAAAAGCATTGTGCGATGGCCCATATAAAAAAATAACAACAGTAATAAGTCGAAGTCGACAAAACAATACGAGATTCTATTAAGCCATGCTCTCAATTTGAACAAGCTTCAAAAGATAAAGCATCAGCATCTCACGATGCTCGAAAAACACATCAAAGAAACACGCGAGGAAAGAAATCACTGTAATTTTTTTCACACATAGGATTCGGGCAATAACAATAGATAAAATCAGTCATGCATCTTTGAAGTGCTTATAATAAAACATACTACTGTCAAAACAAAGTGCATTAAAAATTCTTGTAGGATTATCGAATTTCTTGTATTCTTTTTAGACAACTCAGATTAGGTTTGAGTCGGAATTAATAATGTTTCACTTAAGAATAAACAATCAATAAAATAATTAAATTGCTTTTTTTATGCTTGGAGAGCTATTGTTTCAAAAAATTCCACGTGAAGAAAATATAATTGTTTGTTTCTCTATTCATTTTCAAAAATTTTCATAATTTAATTTTTATCTTATTTTTATATTGTTACAAAATTTAAAAAAAAAAAAAAAAAAAAAAAAAAAAACACGCATCAATTTTTTTTATTTATTCTTTCTTATACATGAAAATATTTCACAAAATAATTAATTGATTTGTTTTGTTATACTGACGCTTACAAGTTAAATACTTTAAAAAGTAAGAAAAATAATACCAAAAACATTTTAGTTTAAGAAAAAGTACTTTAATAGTTGTAGTTATTTTATAACTCCCAAGTGTATATGAACTTATTATTTCGTTTTAAATCAAAGAGAGATCAATCTTACTTTTAAATCAATATCAAGTAGGAAAGAGTTCGCTTCAGTATTTCGTAGCTTACGAATTCGATACCCGATCATGGTAAAGACCATTGTAATGAAGAAATCTATGAATGGTGAGTCCTCCGTAAAATCTGATCTTTTTCTTCATATAGAATAGAAGTTTGGGAAGGACAATTCCAGCTCAGGTGTTAGCTTCTTCTTTTGAGCCTGGTATAAATTTGTTTGTTTAACAGCTTTGGTCTACCAAAATAGGCACAATTGGAAACGTATATCAATAATCATCCTACAAAACTCTAAGAGTCCAAGGTAGAACTTCGCCGGGAAAGACTTCTTTCAAACGATAAAAAAAAAGTAGCGAGTTCTATACCCGACTCAACCAGAGATTGTAATGCTGAGCGGGCTCATGTACACTAAGCTATCGATTGGGTCTTGACTCCGCAATCTGCTTTAATTTGATAATTTGGTAATTTATTTGATTAGATTTAAAAAGTTAGAAATTTAAATATTAAAAATAAATAACCCAACTCGTGAAAACAGATAAAACTTCAAATAATCCCGTCTAAATTTTTTTGTAACATAATCAATTTTAATTTCGCAATTTATTTTTTAAAAAGACGTTGCACTTCTTTTTTTGTTAATTTATGATTTTAATTAACAAAATTTAATTAGTTTAACAAGTTAGTTACGAAGCACTCTTTATTTGTAAAATTGCTTGATATTACTCATTGTTTAGATTTCATATTTTCACAGTTAATTTAGTTAATTAATTTAGTAAGGAAGTACTAGTACTTTAAAAAAAGTGCTTGCATGTCTTTTTCATTAATAAATAAATATTCGTTATTCATTAAAAGAATTTAAGAAGCATTACGTAATTTCTTTTTAATTAACTTAAATCAATATTTTTAATAGATTATTAATGATTATTATTAAAATTGATTGATAATATTAACTCACCCATTTCATTGTACATTAAATTCATAATAATTTCCTCGCATTTATTTTAAATGAATATAATACATGAAGAACAATTGCTTATTTATTTAAAAGAATTAATTAATTTTTATTTATTATTTATATTTTATTTAATATTCTTTATAAAGTGAATTTATTGTTTTATTTATGTGTATAAAACTTATTATGAATACTCTGACTGCATTTGTTTTATGACACAACCAACTTTAATTTCGTAGATCACTTTAAAAAAAATATTCATATTTCTTTTGAAGTAATCACCGGCTTTGTGTATGACAGAAATCACGCCAATAACGTTAAAACATGCCACGAAACTCCATTTAGGAAGCCAAATCCTGCAGGAGAAGGCCACTGAACTTCACATCCAGCGATCTGCAAAAAGCTAAACGTTCTTTCATGAAGTTTTGATGAGGCTGCAAAGTTTCATCAACGCTATAACCGCTGTCATAAAATATAAAAACCGATTTTTTTCCCATTCGCCTTACCGTACGAGAGCGGACCTCACTTCCTATAATTATTACTTTCTTACGTCACTTCCTTATTATTACCGATCGTCGAAATTTTTCAATGGAAAACAAAGTTGCTGAATGACATATGAATTCCGAAAATTAAAATAAAGGTTACGACGATTTATTTTCAAAAGTTTTATCAATAATGAAAATAATTATAATCGTTACAAGCTTTATTTTACATTTCAAGAAATTGATTATTACTAATGGAATTTTTTTATTCATTTTCGAGTTGCCACTTACCCTGTCTAGTGGTCAACGCTCCTGACAACGGACAGGGAGGTTTTGGGTTCGAATCCTGATTCGGGCATGGATGTACTTTCCCTTCCTCTCTCCTGACTTTGTCCTTTCTTTGTATGAATGGAGTATAAATGGTTGCCGACCTTATATATAAGCAAGTACCTATGGCATGTGTGTTCTGAAGAAGTCGGACTCCACACAAATTTGCGGTTCAATTGAAGAAGTGGAGCAGACTCGACAAAAAAAATGTACATATATGTTAGTGCGAAAAAAAGTAGTTCAAAAATTAATTATTCCATTGATTTTCGCACTTTTAATAGTAATATTAGTTATTTAAGACTATCTAGTTAGTGTTTATATAACACTACCTAGGTTATTTAGCCGCAATGTATAGGTTTTGAGGTTACTGCTAAATATCCTATATAAGTTACTGCAAAAGACGCATTACCAAGCTAATATTCAGAATAATTAAAATGATTCAATAAAGTAAAAAAAATGTTTAATATCTTAAATTACTTTGATCTTTAACAAATAAATCTGCACATCAACTAGAAAATCTGGGCATAAGCACAGGGGAAAATGAAAATAAGGCTTATGCTGGGAAAAAAAATATTTTGCATTCTTAAATTGAAATATTATTTACCTTTATCTAATGCATCAAGTTAATACAATTGCGTAACCAATGAATTAGTTAATAGAATCAGTCATCACAGAGTGAATGTAAACTTTTAATACAAAGAACCAAATGGTTTAATAGAGTGGTATAGTTAAGGAAACTAACATAATGTTACTTGTTATCAATATTTCAAGAATCAAACTAATGTTTTCTAATAATCAACAAACTATTTGATAAAGTCAACTTTTTAACGATACGTAAGCCGTAAATGGGAAAACAGAGTAAATATATATACTACTGGCCATTAAAATTGCTACACCAGGAAGAAATGCAGATAAAAAAATGATATTTATTGGACAAATATATTATACTAGAAATAACAAGTGATTAAATTTTCAAAAAATTTGGCTGGATAGATCCTGAGAAATCAGTACCCAGAACAACCACCTCTGGCAATAATAACAGCAGTTATACGCCTGAGCATTGAGTCAAACAGAGATTGGATTGCATGTACAGGTACAGATGCCCATGCAGCTTCAACACGATGCCACAGTTCATCAACCGTAGTGACTGGCGTTTGGTGACGAGCCAGTCGCACGGCAACCGTTGACCAGACGTTTTCTATTGGTGAACGATCTGGAGAACGTGCTAGCCAGGGCAACAGCCGAGCATGTTCCGTATCAAGGAAGGTCCGTACAATACCGGCAACATGCGGTTGGGCATTATCCTGTTGAAACGTAGGGTTTCGCAGAGCTCGAACAAAGGGTAGAGCCACGGGTCGTAACACACCAGAAATGTAACGTGCACTGTTCAAAGCACCGTCAATGCGAACAAGAGCTGACCGAGACGTGTATCCAATGGCACCCCATACCATCACGCCAGGCGATGGGCCAGTATGACGATGACGAATGCACGCTGCCAGTATGCGTTCACCACAATGCCGCCAAACACGGATGCGACCATCATGATGCTGTACACAGAACCTGGATTCATCTGAAAAGATGACGTCTCGCCATTCGTGCGTCCAGGTTCGTCGTTGATCACACCATTGAAGGCGCTCTTGTCTATGACGCAGCGCCAAGGGAAGCCGCAGCCATGGTCGTCGAGCTGAGAGTCCATGCTGCTGCAAACGTCGTCGAACTGTTCGTGCAGACACTTGTTGTCTTCCAAACGACTCCATTTCTTGACTCACGGCTCGTTACGTGGTTGCACGATCCATTACGGCCATGCGGATAATATGCCTGTCTTCTCGGCTGCTAATGATAGGTGGCCGTTGAGATCCCGCATGACGTTCCGTATTACCGTCCTGAACTCCTCGATTCTATATTCTGCTAACAGTCATTGGATCTCGACCGACGCGAGCAGCAATACTGCGATAAGGTAAACCGCAATCCCGGTACGCTACAATTCGACCTTTATCAAAGTCAGAAGGGTGCTGGTACGCATTTCTCCTTCTTACACGAGGCATCACAACAACTTTTCACCAGGCAACAACGTTCAAATGCAATTTGTGTATGAGGAACCGGCTGAACAATTTCCTCATTTAAACACAATGTAGGTGTCGCTACTGGCGCCTGCTTTGTCTGAATGAGCTGAGAGATTAAATATCAGGTTTGGGAGAAAAAAATCCATTAATATAACGAGAACTTTATGTACCTTGTTTCGGATTTGCTTAGTATTAATTGCTTAAAACAGTTTTTATGACCGATCTTTAGGTTCTGGACGATTCTATGACTGCTAACAAGCCATCAGCTTCTATATTTTTCGTTATTTTATCGACAATGTTGACATGCGAGGTGCATCTTTATCATCAAAAACATCAGAACTGAATCCATGAAACCAAAATGACGCGTCATTGGCTGTTACAGAATCAGGACCATAAATACCATTCACAGTTTCAAATGCCTAGCTTGCATTTTCACCTTCATCAGAGAAATATTTTAAAATGTGACTAATTTTCTCTTTGTTAACTTCCACTTTTAACAGTCTTTAATTTATAAATGAAAGAAATCAAACAAAAAAAGAGCAAAATAATTTTTTTGTGCGAAATGTTACTTTTTCAAAGAGCATAAATCTGAAATTGCTAGATCGTTACTTTATGAGATATTGATCACTGAAGCTTTCTACCAAAAAATAATAATAATAATAATGGATTATTTTTTCCCCATTTTTTTTTTTTTTTTGGAAATAAGCAATTTTCTTACATCAATTAATAATTTCAAATAAAGCATCCATATTTCGAAACGCAGCAAAAAATTAGAAAGGGAACGTAAATGTGAATATAACATTTCTCTGAAGTTCTTCAACGTGATTCATTGAAATCTCTACCTTGGTGTGTTATCATAAGAAGCAAACCCTGGAAAACACAAGAATCTAACAACTGTTATATTCTTGTATTTGCCAGGATTAATCAAGCATTTTCCAGGAAATAATAAAAACATTTGTTACATTTTTGTATCTGCCAGGATAAACGAAATTCGTTGGAAAGTCTAGAAATGTCGTCATAATCTTCAATCAATCGATAGTCTTATATCGATTGATTGAAGATTATCGATGCCATTTTAAGTCTATCGATAATTCCAAAAAATACGAAATGCTATATAGAGACCAGGACAAGGACGTCCAGTTTTTACCAGAACAAATGTTGATACATATACTGTTAATAAATCTTTGAAATAAGGAAAAACTATTTAGCAACAAAAACAATTAGTAAGACGAATGGTTTTCAGGTAAACTATGCGAAATTGTCTTCATAATGGTGGTCCTTATAAAAGTAGGTCTATGGTATACATTGTTCGCTATAGAAGTTAGTTTGTTAAACATAGACTCTGAGTACATAATATGTGATTGGGGTTAGTCTTTAAATAGTTTAGAGTGTGATATTGTTTTGTTACAAAGGGAAAAGTACATTCGAAATATTCTCATGTTCTCTCAGGAGAATTACGTTGCAAAACATATAAAAAAAAAAAAAAAAAAAAAAAAAAAAAATGCTACTAAAACTAACTTATATTAGATAAAATTTTTTAATCATAATTTAAAAATGTATTTGAGATTTTAATGCATTAACGCTTAAAATGCTTACTTTTCTCAAGAATGCCTCATCGGATTTTATATAACCAAGCAAGGGTAATAGAAAAAACAAATAAAAAAAATAATTTTTACAGTTGTAATAAATTTTTCATCCCTAAATAATTTCACGAACTTATAAAAAAAAGGATTGGTAGTTAATTTTCACAATAAAATCGTACAATTTTTACTGTCCGAATAAACCACTTTATCAAAAGCAAAAGATTGCAAAAAAATTAGTTTGTTTTCGTTGTAAATGTCCTTGTATTTATGAATGGAATTGAAGAAAAAAAAAACTCATTTTTCGCCCACAGAGCTTCGAAACTAGAACTAGAAACATTTATCGAGTCGCCAACGAAATCATGTCGACGTGCCAGAGTTGTCGCCAAGCAGGCGGGAGGGGTGCTCCAGAGAGCACGACCCCAAGGCACGCAGAGCAAACAAGCGAGATGCCAGGCGACCTTCGCGCTGAGGATGTGGAAGAGAGAGAAGATGCAAATCGATGGGATGAAAGGGTTGGGGTTGACCTCGAACGGAAAACCGGTTCGCCCGAGGGATGCTGATGGAACATCTTCAGGGAGGAGAGTCCCCAGAGAGCGGAGGAATGCTTTACCCATTTGTCGCCGCCGACATCACTGAGATGAATTCTTAATTCTCATCCATATCCGGATGGCAACGGTGACCCTCCTCTCATATTTGCTACGTTGTTGTTGTTGACATGATAAACTTGCATATCGGTCAATTTAATTTGAAAAAGAATCTTTGAATCTTATGATTTTCAATCTTATGATCTTTGAATCTTATGATTCAAATGATTTTAAATAAAAAACTTATATAACAAAGAGCTGACAACGGAAAATTGTTATTAACCATAAATATGTTGTTTCTTTCGTTACAGTGGAGATCATGAGTACATTACTTTATTTAAGTTCTAATTGGTCTGTGAGTGAAACAAACAATCGTTTTCACCAATCATGTTGAATATAGAATTTTGTCCACCCATCAAAAACAAGTCAAATTGTCAGTGGGATGAGCTCTTCAGTGAGCAGTTGGTAAGAAATTTTGGCCAATATCTTATTGGGATGGATTATTTTATATATTATTGGAGATTTGTCTCTCTTAATACCGCTATTCAACAATACATACTTATACATCATTAAATAAAAATAAAATTTAAATCATATAGCATGTAATGCACATGAAATATTAATATGTGATTGTTTGGGCAAGCAATAAATAAATCATAACATCCACTTTATGGTTAGTTTACATCGGCATGGAAGATTAAAATGTTTTTATTTATTTATAATTTTTAGAGAACCTTTTTAGACTCAAATATACACATTTCAACACAACTTCAGAAATATTGTTCAACCATCTATACAATTATACAGACATAATTTTTTCTTATTTTCCTAAATATATGCTAAATATATTTCAGCCTAAATATTTTCTAAACTTTGCAAAGCGTACATTCATTTTTAGTGAAATTGAAACATACAAATTCACTTTTATTTTCATGTTTCACCTCTTTTATAAAAACGAAATTATAATTTAGTTTACCTCTTAGTTCATATATAACACATTAGACAAAAACTTTCGGTTTAAACTTTGTTCCAAAATACAGGATATATATTCAGCAAGAAAAATAATTCTGTGTTCATTAAAATAGGTAGAAATGAGTGAAAATGGGTAAAAGTGTCATTTAAAATCAAAAACGAGAGAATTCTGTTCTTAAATAAAGATGTAGCCGTTTATAGTTTGATGGCAACAGAGAAAACTATTTAGATATTAATTAAGATTGGGACTTGTTGAATTATTTTAATTCGAACGTCAAAGAAACAAAGTTTTGAAATAAAAATCCCATATGGTCTACATTTTGAAGTAATTATCTTTTTCAACAAATATTATTTCTTCAGTTAAATCTGTTTTTACGATATTTTTTATGAGTATTATGCAAAATGACTTTTTTTGCGGGATAAATATATAATTTCAGTATATCGTGTGAACGTAAATATATTTTGAATATTTCTCACCAATAATTTACTTTTCAGCTATTTTATTTTACGCATTTTTCTTAATTGTATGTCATGAAACTCGAGTAGAGATGTTTCGACTGAAATGCTAATGTCAAGGAAATTTACAATCTAACTAGATTCACCATTTAAATTAATGAGGTATTTCTATTCCGTTTTAAATTTCTACAACCATTTTTAAATGTGAAGTTTACGTAGATGCCACCTTTCTTCTGGAAATTCCGAAAAAATTATAGATTTTTATTATTGTTGCAATAGAGTTTTCTTTTTTAAAGAATGAAAAATCAGAAAAAAATTAAAGGATAACTCTGAGGATTTTATAGATCCCAGAATGCATCAGTATTGTTAAGCACAAATATAGAAATTTTAATCCGTCCTTCTTCTTTTACTCAATCTAACTTAGTTGCATATGTATCTATGAGAAAAACTAATTGTCATTTCTATATTTAAGCCAACTACATAAATGCCAAAGAAAAAAAAAATGTAATTAAATAGCATTTAGTTCATGAATTAATGAAGAAACGTGAGCAATTTAGGAAAGGTCAAAAACGATTAACCAGTTTCTATAATCAAGCTACAATGTTTTCTTGAAATTAAAATCATATTTACGTTTAATAACCACAAAGTCAGTTGAAAATATAAACAAAGAATCATTACAGAGAATATTTTTGCTTAAATTATGCGCCAAAAGTATGCAACTATTGGCGACATAAAATCCTTTGTGATATAAACCTGTGGTTCTTAACATATTAATTAAAAATTATATATAAATACTGAAACCATAATTCCAATTATTTTTTTCCTATTTTTTTAAGTTTTTTATTTGGAATATTTTCTAATATAATTCGAATATTCAATTCCACTTTTCAATTAAATTAAATATCCAATTCTAATATTTCCAATTGCAAATATTTCCAATTTTTCTAATTCAATTCTTTTTTTAATTTAAATTTTAAAAACATTTTTTTCCAATTTTTAGTTAAATTTTTTTGAATTTCTCAGTTGTTTCTAACTTTTTTATAGCTAGCTTTTTATAATTCAATGATTAAAAAAATAGAAAATAAACTATTCAGAGCAAACTGTGGTAGCTTTGTGAGGAAAAAAGGGTTCAATACTTGACCCCCCCCCCCCTCCACGCACACACACAGCCGACGATTATCTTCCATTGTGATGGTTTTCGGACTTTAAAAGTGCCATAAGATTTAATAGCATTTTGCTTGTGGAGCATTCATTGTATAGAAAAGAGAATGCCACATACTACGGTTAACTACGTCACTTGGTTGTAGTTTACAAAGAGGTTGGTTTATAATTAAAAGCCTCAAAAAATTATAAAATTTATTATTTATGTCGAAAAACATATTTTTTATTGTAAAACAGAGCTAGATAGCGAATGTTCACCGGTTCATAGTTGAAATACAACCTCGACTTTGAAATGGGGGAATTCACTTTAAACTGTACGTCCCATTCAAATAAATATTAGTGTGTTAAAACTGATGTAATTTACAGAGATACAAATGCAACCAATCTAACAATAGGATAAAATTCTTCTTGTGATAAGGTCGAGCTGGCTTCAGTTTTACATTTGATATTTAATTTTGTCTTAAAGGTCTAATAAAGCTTTAAAATCCATTTTGGAAAGGGTTAAGTTTTGATAGAAAGAGCCTTCATATGTGAAAAGTAACAACGGAAATGACACATAAGTAAATCACAACTCTTGTGGTCACATTATTTCAGATTTATTTCATTTTTTGAACAGTTGTAATCACTCAGTCAATTTTTTTTTAATTTAAACTTTCGTGATTACACAACTTCAGAAAATTCGTTTCTTTTCTTAAATTGAGGTTATACAACTCTTGAGTATTTTTTTTTGTTCCTATACCAAAAATGTTTTAAGAAAAATTACGTTGCTTTACGATTAATTTAGTTTTTAGTGCTTATTACGTTTTTTTTTTACTGTTACCAATAAATTGCAGAAAAATTTACTATTAATGCGAGTGTAAACTTAAAACACACAAAAATTGAACAAATGAGCCTTAATTGCGAATATTTCATAGAAATTGATTTTATTTATTCACCTTTTTTATGAGTGTTTTCATACTTTTCTTATCATCTAATGCTGTGATCATCAGCTGCACTTTTGTGTACCACCTAATTCTTAAAGTGTGACGCCAAATTTTAGAAATGTATGTAATTATAATGCTTTTTTATTGCGAATAGTTTGTTTAAATCAAGAAAAATATACTGTAAAAGAAAACTAGTTTTTAATTTTTTACATTTAAAAACTGTTTTTATCTTCGATAACTGTTGATATTTCATAAAGTGAAATATTTGCCCCACTTGAAGAAATTTCAAGTGTTCCCTGTATCTACAATTGAAATTTCTTATATCTTATTTGTGTATATTTGGATTTTCAAATATTATTAACCAATATAAAAAAGTAAAAAAATATCGAAAATGTTAAGCAGAACCCGATATGGGAGTAGCATTGCCATTTTTACGACCCGATATTAATGAAATGATCAAAAAACACCAAGCTGACATTTCTCTATAAAAGTATTCTTATTATCACATTGTAATGAAAACCTTCATAAATGCACTGTTGTTTTGATAGAATATATATTATATTATTTTTTATTTATCATTTAAAATTGCTATCATTAACAATTTTTCACAGTGCATTATAGATAAGCAAACAATTTCTAAACTCATGATTTTCTTTGTGTGGCGAAAAATTTTAAAATCATTAAGTGTGCCGCGCTCTTAAAAAAAGCTTGAGAATCACTGATCTAGTGATTATTGGTGTAATGTATTTTCGGCAACAAACGAAAAAAATTCTTGTCTTATAAATTCTCTACAGTTCATTTTCTTTTCACATCCAACAGGAATTTAACCTATGAACTGTTGAACTGAAGTTCAGAATGTTAAACATTCAGTTGCCGATTTGGCGACAAAAGTGTGACGATCACGCCAGAACAACTCATGACTCATTCGAAATACAACTTTCTCAATAATTAAAAAAAAAAGAATCAAAAAACCATATTTCAGAGTTACAACAACGCCAAAACGGAAATACATTTTTTTTATTCCAATCTTTTTTTAAATTCTTAAGTACCTGTCAGTCACGTGGTTTGTCACCATGGAGTCAAGAAGCTTAAAATTAGCACTGCCAAACTGTTTTGTACAATTTCATCACCAAAGAGAGCCTCACGTTCTCTGTAATTATTAAAAAGATAATAATAATCCATAAAAATAAAAGTAGGCGAAGTAGGGCTGCAAAAAAGGATGACCCTTTTCGGGAGCTGTCCGTTTGTTCGGGATCAGCAGAGTATAACGGAACATTTTGTTACAGTACAAAAGGGGTGTGCATCGTAATCTGGGAACAATGCCATTCCAGAGTTAAAAAGATACCAAGACTTATCCCTTTTTCAAAAATGTGATTCAGGTAATAAATTTTGTTTCATTTTCGCTCACTCAAAAACGAAGTCATAATTTTTCACTACGTAATTTTTTTAGAAATAATTTACTGATTTAAAATGATCAGAAGTTTTCTGAAGAATAATAGCGAAATAATATTTAAAAAATTTGAAAATTCCTAAATTTGTATTCTGCATTTATAATATTCTGTATTTCATTCCGATTTTGAATGTGAAAATTCAAATTCTGTCAAAATTGAGTTTACCATCTTCGGTCTTTTTTTGTTTATCAACTCAAATTTATCAGGGATTTTCCATTTTTCTCCAAGTCATTATAAGCAACTGTAACTGATGTGGGAATCGAGCCACAACGCTATAAATTTCTAAAATATCTAGTCCAGGAAACTCGCTGTAAGGAACTACTAAATGTCCTCACTGAGTTCAATTAATCAATGCTATTGATAAACATTCTATAATTAACATTTAGCTGTCCTTATTTGTTATATAAATTCCTGATGATTCATTAATTTTAATCTCTATATCCACTTTTTTGACAAAATGGGCAAACTCTACCATGTTTTACCCTTTCTCATACTGCTTAGAGTGTAGAATAACAATTGAAATGTATGGTATGAGATTTTAACATAACTACATATAGTTTTCAGACAGTATATTTCGTCGCAAGCGAACCATATGCATATGCCGCTAAAAGAAGAATCTCGGAAAACTTTCAAGCACCCACCTTCGACAATCATGTACTTAAAAATCAAAAGCATCACATCCGTTTTTCATTGTTCAACAGCGGCCACTTTCTCAAGAAGAGGCCCGTTTTTTGATGGATTTATTTAATAGTAAGTACAAAATTGTATGTTCAATATTATTGGTGAAAACGATTATTTGTTTCACTCACTGACCAATCATAAGTAAAATAAAGTGACGCACACATGATCTCAACTGTAACGAGAGAAACAACCATTTTAGGGTTAAAAACAATTCTTAAATTATAAATTTTTTAAAAAAAATTCTTACAACCCCCCTTTTAAATTTGAATAATTAAAAAAATTCATTTAATATATTTTAATTGAGCGTCATAACATTAGAATAAAGAAAACAACATCGTATAATTAAGATGAATTAAATAAAAAATAACAATCCAAATGCTGCTAATTGTTGATCAACACCATTGTTGTTAATTTGAAACAATTATCTGAGTTAACTTTCAGCGGAGAAGTATGATTATCTGATTCTATTGTTAAATTCCATTGTGTTTCAAAACATTAAATTCTAATGAGGGCTGTTATCTGAAAGTAATTATGCCTAAACCTTGATGTCGCATCCGCTCACAATTTATTAAGAACAACTTGTAAACAGTTTTCTTTTCTGTGACCGACAGAACGCTGTGATAAAACTTCGTTTCCTGGTGTTCGATTCGGCTTGTATTAATCTTTTACGGAAAAGAACAGAGTAATAGATTAAAATGGAAGTTACTGATAACGTTTGTAATGGTCATGATATTCTCAAAGTTGTTTCTCATTAACAGTGAAAGCAAAGTTTGGCAGGCTACGATGAATAGATTGATAATTGTTAATTAACATTATTTTTCTCTGAAACGTGGTTATTTAACGCTATACATTTGAATAAATACATTTAATTGGATTTAATTGTTAATTGCTTAGTATTATATATTTGAATATAGGTATTCAGTTAAATTATATTTAAATGCACAGCACATTAAAGAATTAGAATTACGAAACATAAATTGTATTATTATCGATAATTATCAATATATTTATCGTACATTCTCTAATTTTCAAAGATGGATTTTTAAATTACAATAAAATAGAATAAACTATAAATGATTTTATTAGATATGAAATATAAAATATATAACATGATGCCCTTTTTTTATCTATAAACATAATGCCTATATCGACAAACTAATATTGACTGTCAGTATAGACAGCCGAGTCGAATGATCAAAAGTCTGGTCTTCGCTTCAATAATTTTTAGGTTCGATTCCGAGATGAATATTTGTACTGTTAAGGAATCCATTTTAATCTGTAGGGTCCATTCTAATTAGCTCTCGTGTGTAAGAACTGGTTATTGAGTGACAAAGCATAAATATAATCTAGTGTTGGTAAGAATTTACATGATTTGTCTCACTATACTTTTGGAATACAAAAGCTTTCCCATCAATTCAAAGGTAAAGGAGAGATTTGAACCTATGACCAGTTAAATTGAAAGTCAGAGCGAAAACTATATTTAGTATACAGTTTATTCATCTACGTTGATGAGAACGCGAAATTCAATAGCTAAGGAAAAGGAAACAAAATCACAGGTATTTATTCAGTACTCAAATTCAGTTAGTTACTTTATATAAAAAAAAGTGTTCATATATCATATTTTGAACTCTATATGGAACCCCCCCCCCCCCAAAATCGGAAATTTATCGACTTTTTTTCTCGCCAAACAAAATGCCTGTTTTTGGCGCCTTATTTTTCTCGCCAAGATGGATTCTCGCTATATACAAATAATCAATACAAAAAAAAACTTTAAAAAAAAAATGGTACAAAATACAAGAAAATACTAAATTTGACAACAGCAAAAGCCTAAAAGTTGAAAAAACCTAAATTGGCAACACCAAAATAAGAAACAGCAACCCTAAAAAGTTTGTAGGAAGTGACAGATTTGGCGCGTAATTTTTTTTTTGGGGGGGGGGTATATCAAAGTTGTTGCCTCTATTCTTATGCGGAAATCAGAAAAGATAATCATATACAAAAGCGAAACACGAACAAGTATTTGCTTTTGCGTTTCCAGATACTATGTTTCACCAAAATTCGTGAAACTGCTTTGAATTTTTAAAAAAAAAAAAAAAAAAAAAAAAAAAAAAAAAAAAAAAAAAAGGCTATCGTATAACTTTGAATTAAAGTCAACTGACGAAGTGCAGACCAGAGCTGGCGCTCTTATCTTCAAACTTTCACATTATACATTGAAGAAACATGGGAAAATCATGGTGAGTATAGTTATTTTTTATGATAATTTTTTTATGAATTTATTCTAAACTAAATAATCCATAAAAACTCATTTAACCGTAATATTAATTCAAATAAAAAATATTCTTAAATAATATTTCTCGTTTTCATTTTTTAGATTATTCTTCATTATAATTTTCAATAGCAAATTTTCCTCGTAATTTTCAATGGTCGTACTGTTATAAAACAAAAATATGATTTGTTGGTGAAAATGTGCACAAACATTGTTTCTGTTTGGTATGAAATTACAACATGAGAAAGGTCATTATTTCTTGCATTCCATGACGAAAACACATAAAAAATCTAATAATATGATTGGATACATTTGGAAAATTCACACGCATCCTTACATTTTTTGGATTTCTCATTCTTTTGTTAATGATCCTAATATGCTTTCATTTTAATCTTTTTTTAGATTATCCAGTTTTTCTATCCTCCCAAATGTTCTAAAGATATATCTCAATATCCAGATAAGAAAAAAAAAATTCCATTCTCATAAGGTTTAAAATTCAATGTGTGAGAGTAATGTTAAGATGAAAGGGAACAGAATTTCACCTTCGAGCTGTTACGGTTGGAAATCGTTTTCACACAGCATTGCTTCAGCACAACTCAACCCTACTGGTAGGTGAAAAAAAAAGAATGCTGTGGATTTTTTTTTTTCCTATTTGTGATATTCTTAAAGAAGTATGAATATAATCTATGAATTGCAGGATAGTATCAAATAAAAGAAGTGGCATGCATTATTATTAAATTTTTTTCTTTTTATCAAACATTTTTAGTTTTTCAAATCCATGAAGCTATTTTTGAAGGAAAAATTTTCATTCAGAAAATTCTTATATTTTGTAAATTTTACAATTATTCTCTTTTTATTTGCTTACTTTAAAAACAAAATATAAAAATTAAATTTTAAGAAGAGAAATTAAAAAAAAATTACGTAGATAATTTTAAAAATTTAAAACATAAATAAAAAAAATTTAATTTGAGATTAAAAAAGTTTGAGAAATGAAAAATTAAATTAATTTAAAATTTAGTTTAAATTACACTTTTCAAAATTATAAAGAAAAATAAAAAATTAAAAAATAATCTTTTTTAAATAAATAAATGAATTTATTTAAAATCACTTAAAATATATTGTATCGTAGTTTATATTTAAAACTTTTCACCTTTTCTGAAATTCTTTCGGATGCTGTTAAAGTTAAATTTGATTTGTTAAGGAAATAATTCATCACTGATAAAATCCCAAACTTTGAGTTTAAAAATGAATTTCTGGATTATGAAACAAAAGTCCCACAGAGAAGAAAATGTTATAAATGCTAATTTAAAACTAATAGCTGATTGTAAATAACAAATCCCAGTATTTCATTTATAAGTTCATAATATGTCTTATAACAATAAATATATTATGCACAACTTTGTAAATAATTATTATTTTATTAAAAAATTAAAATAACATTTTTGAATTCATCTTTCAAGACGTTTCGAAAAGGTTATGACAAAAAGAAAAGTTCATTATAAAATATTATTATAAGATTTAATGGATATCAAAATTTCTGGGTTCCCATAAACACAACCCAAATTGATTTCAAAATGCAAATGTGCTTGCAGTAGACCAAATTTATAGGAAATTATAAGAGGTTTAAATTAATTATGAAGTTATTTTTCAAGCACAAATTTAATTAATATTTTAGCCTTAACTATAAATATTGTTATTGACTATTTTCCTTTATTAATTTAACAAAACAGAGAGAGAAATTTAAAATTTTTACAAAATCGAAATTCTTTAAATCTTTGAACTTTGACTAAGAATGTAATTTTAATAATCGAATTAGTAGAAACATAATATTTTATTACAATTAATTTTCCTCATTTAAATATATTAAACTTTTAGTATAAATTTGTTTGATATCAACTCAAGCATCAGTATTTTTAATAATTAAATTCTGCATATATATATATATATAAATACAATAAATCCAACAACGTCAACATCGCTTCTAGCAATAAAAAATAATAACTTTTTCTCAATCAGAATTAATTTTTTATTAAACCATGAAATAATTATTAACTTATGAAATTGTTATTATTAAAATTAGAAAATTAAAATTTAAGAAAAAAATAATCCTTTTTTTTCGAATTTATTTGTTCTCATACTTATTCTTTGAAAGCTTCCGATATATTCAAGTAAAAGAAAATACCGCAATTTTCAAATTAATTTTTTGTAAGCAAATTTTTTAAATTAAAAGTGTTCAAATCAAACATTTTTATATAAACAGATTTATTTATCATAACCTCATTTACAAAAGCTTACCTCTATTTTTCTTACTATGTGTAAAATGAATTACATTTCGCCACTCCAACTAGTTCCCAAGAATGGAATAGAAATAAGCGAGGACAAGGTCAATAATATATTTTATTTTTAAATGGAACGATTTTATAAGCGAAAAACTATTTCTAATTATTCTTTCGCTTGGAAATAGCACAAAGAAAAACTCACCAAACGATATTTTATTTTTTTAATTTAAAATAATAAAAAACCTATTTTGCTTCGAAACGGTACCGCAGATCATTATGACCTTCAAAATAAGAATTTCAACAATTCGCCGAGAAAGGTTCGGTATTTGTGTTGATTTAATTTTAAATAAAAATGTTTCATGTTTTATACAACATTCTCAACCTAGAACACGGCCTCACCAGAATATCTGGCTTCGTTCCATGAAATAAATCATAAATTTATAAACTCGAAATAAAATATCTTCACAGTTAAGTTTGCAATAAATCAAACAAAACTTGAAGTGCACAAAGTATTATTTTTCACGCTTTTATTTTTTGCTATTTATAATTTTTTTTTTTTTTTTTTTTTTTTTTTGGTATAGAACCCTAAGGAATGATCAAGAAAAGAATTTTGAATCACGTTGTATTTATTGACTTGTTAAATATTTAGTATTTAACAAGTCAATAAATACAAGTCAATTAACAAGCTGCTTTTATTATTGATTTTTCTTCTAATGTAACTGTGATTTATTCTGAAACATGATTGTTATATCTCGATAAGGATGACTATGAAAAAAAGGGTTCGGTAAGAAATGAGAACCCCCTTTCCTTAGCGATAAAATTTAATTTGTGTTAACCCTGAATAACACCTAATTTTATTTTAATGTAGTTTTTGTGTAGCAATAGCGGCCATTTTGCTATTCACACTTTAACGCCTATCTTGGTGTCAAAAAAAATCTCCAGAAGTTTACACACGAAACCAGAGGATTTCGTGTGTAAACTTTTACCGAAAAAAATTATATGAATTAAATAGAATGCATTGTATGCAAGGAGAATTATAGTGTCTTTGATTTTAAATATTAAAAAAATTGCTCGTACGCACATGTTTTCTTTTATTTGTTTACATTATGTATTGTTTACAACCAAATAGCACCACTTTTGGAAAATATCAAAAACAGAGATATTATATTTCAAATTTATGAATAATATAATTAATTCTTGAAAAAAATATTAGCAATTGTGTGAAACAATATTCATTGCGATGTGCAAGCAATATATAAGAAAAAAAATTTTTTTGGTAGCCAATTAACACAATGTATATAAAAACACACCAAACAATAAATTAAGAAGGACATTGATGATAATTGAAAGCCCTGTTTTAGAGTATTTCTGGATTATAAGGGACTATCCCCAAAATTAGTTATTTCAAATTCATCAATAATATCTTTGGGGAAAAAATGTTAATGCCTAATGCACTTTTTTAACTATAAAACAGATTTAACCCTTTGGGTATATTTCACAAGTAGAGACTCGTCATCTGTTTATTTCAGTACAATACAGTCTTCAAATAATTCAGTACTCAAAGGGTTAAAAGAATTATTTGAGCTTATGTTCAAGCTAGAATTGGGAAAAATGTATTTTTAGGCAATGTCAAATTAACATTTTACTAATAAAAAGTGACATTGCTATTAAAATTTACTGTGCAGAAAAAATTATGTAGCCTACCATTCGCAAATATTGTTTGAAAAAAATTTGTAGCAAGAAAATATTCTTAACTGCAACTTTATTCGGGTAGATTTCCAGCAATATGTTTTTGACTGCCGATTTCTATATACTGAAGTCACTAAACACTACCAACTATATCATAATTTTTTAAAAACGGTAAAGGAAGGAAGGGGGCATCTAAGCTTCTTTTCTTTCATTTGTTCAAGGAAAATAGACACATGAAATTTTATATTTATAAGAAAAATTCATTTTTAAATATTATTTTTAAAAGAGAGAGATTTAATGGACTCTAAATCTTCTGGAGAGTACATATAAATCTAGACTATCTCTGAAGAGGCAGGTATCGTACCAGTTACCTTCCAAATACGACAGTGTAACTTGAAAATTCAAACCTATAAAGCTATTGTGGGGTGCTTAATGGTTTCATTCGACAGAAATCGTGAACTTATGATGACGTATACGGATATAATGGCTCTACAAGTAAAAATCCTTTAAACAAGCGAAAGATACGACTTAGTAAATGCATAATTTTCAAAAGCTGGCAATAGTAATTGATGAATTAATAAATTATGTTTAATAATAGAGTATAATTTGGGGATAAAAACTTTTTTACTATAACCTTTTAATAAACCTTTATGTTTGTTATATGTATTAAATTTTGATATCCGTTAAAGAGGATTTGAAACATGTTATCTCGATTAACTTTGATGACGATCAGTTCATATCGGATAATTTGGCTATCAGACTTTTAAATTCTGAATCCTTGTTCGATCTATTGTGATAAATCATGGATCAGTATTAAAAGATATGCCTTAATCCATGATTCTTATTTTAAGCTGAAATGGATTAATGTCTTAATCCATGAATATCATATCATTAGAAGTTTATAATCCATATCTTACAATGTGAATGGAAATCTGGTCAAAATCAAATAGCTTAGCAATATCCTTCTTCAATTCCTAAAATGGCTAAAATATTTTTACGGTGATTAAATACCGTATAAAAAAATACAGTGAAAAATTAATTATTATTTTTACCAGCCACCAAAAGCAGCTTCATATCCAGATAAACTTTTAATAGGTTAATTCATTTCTGTCAACTTTCATAACCAGTTGCTTGTTTCTTTAACAAGTTCTCTTCCTGTGTTCGCTTCTGAAAGAAGAAAACAAAACAAAACAAAAAAAAAAAAGACACAAAAAAGAAGTCGTTCACCTGCAGAACCTCTCTCCATCGATGCGATTCTTCTTTATTCCTTTCCCTTGAAAAAGTGTCGAAACATCTCAGCTAATTTTGAATAGCTGCGAGAGATAATGCGCTGCCGACTCAGCCTCAAAAGGGAAAAAAGAAAACGATTTTTTTAAAAGTTCGATCGAAGCGAACATTCCTGGTCGAACTCATCAGAATTCGCTTCCATCTTTCCCGCGGAAGCGACGCCGATGTCTCGAGGGCTTTAAAAGAACCTGAAGAATTCTTTTTTGGTGTATCTAATTTAAATATGAATGTTTGATGAAGGAAATTTAAATAAAACTCACGAAAAGAATTCTGTTGGATCGCACAAATTGCCGGAAGTTGAAGTTCGCTTGATTATAATGAAATATTTTGAATACATTTTATTTGTTTGAAGTTTTTCCTTATTTTGTTATTGGTAAGCTTATAATTCATTAAAGAATAAATAATTATTTGTTAATCATGCTCCAAATTTTAAAAAGCAATAGAGATTCCATTCGTAATTATATTTTGTGAGGAATTTTTAAATTGTATTATAATTAATAGTAAAGAATAAATAATTAACAAATAATTATTTATTCTTGATATATATTCTGAGTTATGTACCAAATTTCAACTTTTGAGACTAACGCTGTTGGGGGGGGGGGGTAAAAAGAAATAATTTAATATAAAAATAATTGGCAGGATTACACTTTTTAAATAAAGTATGAATTAAAAAAATTTTTAAGTTATTTATTTGTTTTATTTAAAGCAATTTCACTCAGCATTTTCTCAAAATAGTCGAGATCGCCTATCAATCAATTTGATAAATGATGATCCAATTAAGAAACTATTTTCTTTTTTGAACGAAAATTATTTTTCAGAATTTTCAAATTTATTTTATTTCTATCAAAGTAATTATTTTTAAATTAAAGTAAGTACACAACACAGAAACAAAATTTAATATAATAACCAGTACTATGAAAGTATGAAAACGATTTTAAACACAATAACAATAATTTTGTCGATTCATTTAACTTTGATATAGAACATTTTAGAGGATTTATTTTTCACTTAGTGGTTATTTTTTGCACATGAGATCATTAGATGAGGACCGAGAGTTTTAAGTAGATTCTGAACCACAGCAAATATCCACACCTATAGTGAGATTCGAACCTACAAACAGTTGAACCGAAGATAAGAACACTAACTATTCAATTTCCAGTTTGGTGGATAATTTTAGTGTGAATTAATTTACTTTTATCAAATAAATTTATTGTTTTGTTTGCCAAATATGATCTTTAAAATATCATATATAAAAAATATATTTTCCAAATACGTTACGCTTTCGTATAATATTTATAATTATTTTTATTATTATCATTAAAAAAGTTTTGATTATTATATTTCTAAATAGAAAAATTAAATGTCAGAAATCCAAGAAACCTATTAACTTGAAGACGCTTATAATTTCTCCCATGATGAATTATTAATTCCCTTCAAAATAGTTTTTGTCCATGATTTTAACACATTTTACTTTAATTATAGAATTTTAATTATAAGTAAAATTATAGATGTAAATTTTACTTATAGATATAATAAGTAAAATCCAAAGAGTGTTGCAATTGCAAGTAAGTTTTGGGAAAGTAATTCAATAAATTTTAAATAAAACTCAAATAAATTTTCAATAAATTTTTGTTTGTTATTTCATTTTACGATGCATATAACTTTTTTTTTTTTAAAAAGGAAAAAATTATACATTATTTTTATATATTTCTATTCTGAAAACTGTATTCAATATACGTTGATTCATTTTAACATTAAAATTTACAAATAAAAATTGAAATAATTTTAAAAAATAGCTAAAATAATATTTTAATGAATCTTTAAGTAATTACTTTTATCAGATTAATGTCCTTTTGCCTATATGCATTAATAAAATAAAAATATTTTTTTTTATATATTAAAAGGAATAAATAATAGAATGTTTTAACATTTTATGTAATTATTACTATTTTCAGTTATAGTTAATTGAAATTAAAGATTATTTAAAAAAGATCAATAAAATTTTATAAAATTTATTAAAGCTGTTTTTATTTTATGTTAACTGCTCCTTCAGAATAACTTAGTTGAATTATTTTTTTAATTTACTTTATCATCAAATTTTGCTAAAATTATATTTATTGCTTAGAGTTGCAATTTGTTTTATATTAATTATTATGTTAATAACATTATTAAGTTTAATCACTATTAGAGTTATCTTAATAAAAATGAGTTATAGTTTTATCTCTTTTTATTAAACGCTTAAATGATTGCATTTATAATTGCTAAGAAGGTACTGCGTTTAAATCAATTTTTGATGGTTTCTAATTTTTGTAAATTTTAATCGAATGATATTAATATATTATTTTATTAAAAGATTTTTTTTTTATATCAAACAACATTTTTTCATAATTTTTAAATATCTTGTACAATTATTTCAAAACAAAATCAAATAAAAAAATTAAATTCTCAGTTTGGACTCAAAAGTGCACATTTACTTCAAAATACCTCAACATAAATCAAAAATCTCTTTAAAACATTTTTTCTCATTATCTTATTGCAAAAATCAAATCAGTTTAAATTTCTGCAAAACATTTATAAAAATTAAATAAAATAAAAATTATTTTAAATTTTACAGAAAACTTTTACAAACACGAACCAAAAAAATTCTATCTTCTAAATAATATTTCCTTTTTTTTTATCTAAAAACGACAACCTCTCTTAAAATGTTTTAAAATATGTTTCTTACATTCTTTTATATTTTTTCGTTTACTTTATAATATTGATTTTTTTATTCTTGGAAATTAATTAGTTACGTTTTTTTTCTCATGTGTAAATAAATTTAAGGTTTACTCATTTTCAATATTTTTTGCAAAGTATTTTAAGAAAAAATTTTAAGGTAGTAATACAGTGACAAAAAAATGGAAGTATAATAATTTCATAATAAACAATTTAAAGGAAAAATTATAATAAATAATTTATAAGATATAAATAAAGATATTTTAGCCTATTGTAAACTATAAAAGATTACGTAGATTTTGAGAAAGATCAAATTAACATTAATAATGTTAATTGTAATAAAGGTTAAATTAACATTAATAACTAAAAATAACGCCAATAAAAATGAATTAAATAATTTTATATTTTAATTATATTCAGCATTATAAAAGCTTATAATTTTAATTTTATGACTGAATACATCTCTCAATAGATAGTTTAAAATCTAATACATTTAATATTATTATTTATATTAAAAATAATAAGATTTAATAATGTAGTCCTATAATAATATATTATTGCATTTCAATTTATTTTAAATTTAATTACTGAAAATAATAAAAATATTGACGTTAAAGTTTATTACCAGAGGAAACGTGATATTTGGCTAGATGTTTGGCAGGTTTGACTGCAAGCTTATTGCCAACTCTGCCAAACATATGCGAACTCTTCAATTTCAAAACAATATCGTAAATAACAATTAATTGTTCAGCCCAAAGCAATAAACAATAATTTTTTTTTATCCTGATCGTCATTTAAAATGGCTTGAAAAAACTTATAAACTCTAAAGTTACTCAGCAATTAATTTTTAAAACATTATTAAAATAATTGCTATATTTCTCAGCATGAATAAATCCGCTTTCTTTTATTTTAGTGCTCTTTAAATTCACTCTGGGGTTTCTTCTTTTGAAAAAAATCGTTTGAACTAAATTCTGCCGGTTGATTGATTTCATGTTACGGTTACCGGTATCATCAAAACACTACACGGATCAGTGAAGATTGTAAAAACCTGCCATTCATTTAATTTTTTATACCTCCCAAGATTCTATCGAGATTTAAAAAAAAAAAAAAAAATCATCACTTGGGGAAGGAGTAACACATTTCTTATTCTCTCACCGAAAAGGATTTCAAATATTGAAAACGATTTTATTTTCGCATAATTTTGAAAAGTGAGCTGATTTAAACCTGTTGTGTAATTAGTATTTGAAAGGATTAAGAAGTTTTAGCAATTTAGAAAAACGAAAACGCCCAGACTGAATTATGTAAGAGGAGCATGTATTAAAAATCGTCCTTATCGAAAGATCTCACACCATTTCTCGCCAAAATAGGTGAGATTTCACACCGATACAAAGCGATATCTCACATACAATATCGAATTTTTATTGTATAAATTAAATCTGTGTTAGATAAAGAGTTTTACTTGTTATTAGTTTTCATGTAATTGCCATAAAAAAAATTCCACTTTCTTATTTATCTCATTTTATTAAGCACTTTTTTTATATTTCTGATTTTACAAACATAAAAATAATTTTACATCTCAAATACTTCCTTTCATTTTACTGCTTGTCCTCAAAAGATATTAAACTCTATTTAAGTATAATATAAATTATACCATTAACTTAATTAATTTGGAAAAAATGTTAAGAAATTAAATTAATTTATATGGGATACTTTCATTTTATATTTTTTTAAATAGCATTTAAACCAAAACAAAAGTCTCATAAGGGGGGGGACCTCATTCTTTTATTCGGAGGGAAGTGGGTCCGATACTCAATTTTGCCAAAAGCCGTCTCTCTAAGGAGATCTATTCGAGTTAAAATTTCGTAAGGTCTAATATTCCTCTGTTACTGCGGTGTGAACATTTGAAGAGGAAGATGACAGCTCGGGAGTCAACCTCGTCACTTGACCGTGATTCAAAAATAAGAAGCACCTAAGAAGTGCTTTCAGTTTTCTCAACCAGTAGAAATAAATAACCGGAAACGGACGCTATGAAACAATTGACGACATTAGTGTGACGTCATATCCTCAATTGTTTCCAAACAAATACAATGTAAACATTTGTTTAATATTGTATTTAAAAGTGCCTTCTTGACAAACTTGGAGATTTTTGTTTGGCTATCGATTTTATTGGTGATTTTTGTTGGCACTGAACAATAAATTGTTCTGTTGCAACCAGAATACGATTGGAAATAAGCCCAGCTTGGTGATTAACTGTGACTACAATTTGGCGAGAATCAAAGGTTAAGCAAACAAAAGGTTAAAAGTTTTAACAAACACGTTATTCTTAAATAATGAATATCAATTTCAAAAATAACAATTTAAAAATTTATCACCTAAGTCTATGGCAGTTTCAATGATAAATGACGCTTAACAGCAAATGTTTGGAAACAATATGACGTCACAACTAATGTCGTCTATTAAGCAAATAGCTTCGAGCCGACCGCGGGTAAAAAATGTCGTTTTTTTGGGGGGTCGGAAGGTAAAGACTTCAATACTCGATCCATAAAGACCATTGTTCTGCGCTGTGAGGGATTAGTGTGAGTTGTGTAAGGTCTAATGGTCCTCCTCTGATGATGTGTGGAGAAGAAGATATTAGTTCAGGTGTCGATACCACTTGATTGTGATTCAGAATAACGAAGCAGTAGCTACGGTTAGCGGCTATGTCCGAAATGTATCGCTATAACAATAACATTCCATACAGTTTCATTTTCTGGAACATATTGAATCTACGTTTTCATCAATTTCATCAATCAAGTTAATCAATATATCAACTAATTTGAGTTTCTCTACTCATAGATTTTATCATAGATTTTACAATATAATGCATTTTTCGGTTGAAGAAGAAAAAGTCTTTGTGAGAAATTTTTGTATTAAGACATAAACAGATCAATCAATATGATCATATCAATTTATCAAAATACATCAATTGACGTTTTTTTCCCCTTTCAATGTGAACCATAAGCAACTTATTATAGAACTCCAAAAGTATACATCGCAGCAAGCAACTAATTAAATATGATATGCCGTAAGCAAAAAGTAAATAAGATTATGATTTTCTCCATAGTGATTATTGATTAAAAACAATATTTACTATTTAAAACCTTTTCTTTGTCCAACAGAATGTATCTTCCTCAAAAAAACAAAGAGCCTTATTATGAAATGCTTCTTTAAAAGGAAATCTTACAATTAACAACCCACTTTGCTTTACTACGCTATCTGAATTAAATGGTCATTTTTTCCCTAAATAAATGAAATAAAAGTGTATATTTCTCTATCAATTGCTAATGAAACAAATAAAAAAAAAACGCACCATCCACATCGATTGACACCCAGTAGTCCTGCATGTTTTGGAAACCGGTATTATAACCCAGCGAGAATTCATTAACTGTTCGTTCCATGCGCGCAAGAAAAGAACAAGTTGATGTAACAAGTCATGCAATTTAAAAAAAAAAAGAAAATTTAAAGTAATTCTACGCCTGATATGACTATTAAAAGTACTTGAATGCTGAATAATTAGTTTATTATAATTAAAATATGTGGTAAATAACAATCTATTTCCTTTCAAAATGTTAATAGTTATTCATTAATTAAAGAAATAGTTTAAAAAATGCATTCTTTTCTAAACATTCTAAAATGCTTTTCAAAATTTCTTTTAAAGTATTAATAATTAATTAATGAAAGAAATGGATAAAAAAGAATTTTTTGTGTACAATAACATTCTAAAATCAATTCATTTATTTCCAAATAATTTTAATTTAAATAATTTTTTCATTGAAATTTATTCTAAAAAATTTCATTTATTAAAATTAAAAGTATTTTTAATATATAAAGTTAATTTTTCACATGTTGTTTAATTTTTTTAACTGCTAGTTACTCATATTTAGAGTATATAATTAATTATTCTAAACATTTAATTAAGATATTTTTCTTCTGTTAGATTTAATATTTATTTTTGTTTTAAATTCTACAAAATATAGCATCAAAGATTTTCATAAATTTAAAAAATTCCAAATTTGAAAATTTAAAAATACACAATCCACACTTGTTTGTAATCAGTGTATCTGCATGTTTAGAAAACAATATTTTCTGATTATTTTTTTTTTAATTTTGTTCATTTTGAAATAATAGTGGAAATTCCCAGACGAGTCTCATTAGCATCATTTGAATTTAGGATTAATATCATTTCAATGAATTTTCCTTTTTCATTCTTGTTTAATTTTCCTTTTATTTTTAATTATTTTTATTTGGCGTTATTTAATAATTTTAATTTAATTAATTTTTTTGTTTAAGTATTAACCGGTTGAAAATAATTAAAAAATATTTATCCCTGAAACTTGTAGAAAAAACTTGAAGAAAAATTTCCTTTTATCAATATATCGGTCACCAGAAATTGTCTATACTTTTCAAGTGTTAATTTACTTTTTGGATATGTGTGTTTCAAATTAAAATGAACCCTATGTGTTTAATTTATTATTTCTTAGTTTAATTGATTAACAACAAAATTTATCGATTTTTATCAACTTTTATACATTTTGTTTTATGAATAGAATTGCATCAAATTAAATGCTAATAAAAACCTTTTTCAGAACCTCTCTTATTTAACTGGGAAACTAAACAAAATTAGTGCTTTCATATTATTAAATAATATTTTAAAAAAGTAAAATATTATATATTATTAATATTATTTCATGGAAATTATAAATATGTAGAAATGTGATGTATTTTTTGAAAAATATTTCAAACTCTCATTTTTAAAACAAGTTCCAAAAAAAATTTATTCACTTTCTTAATATTCAGATAATGAAAATGAAAAAAATAAAAATAAAATAATAACAATTCAATGTAATTCAGATAAATATCTAACATTAATATAGAAAGTGATAAATTAAACTGAAAATTGTATAATGATTTTGAAATATTAATAAACGTATTCCGAAACAGCAGTTCATTTTCTAATGTATTTATTGATAATTTATTTATTTAAATTTGCTATTTAATTTGTTCTGATTAACTTAAAGTCAGAAATATTAATGATCAATGCTTTTTCTTCACTTCCAAAATCAAATTAATATTTTTAAACATCGGAACTTAATTGATAAAAACTCGACTTAAGTAATAAAAAATTCTCATAAAAAAATGAGCACTTACTCACAAAATGATGAATGTTATCAAACTCGAGAAGCACTGGAATTATCCTATAGGAAAGCGGTAATCCATTGAACTCACAAAACATGCGCGAAGATGCGTGCACCTGTCACCACTGTTATCATCTGATGCGGTTCAAGCGGTACCGCGTTCCACAAGACAACTGATTGGCGCTTTTTAGCCGTCGCCACGAGCCTTGTAAGTGGCGATAAACGGTCGCCGCTTTGGGAGAAAATAAATGGAACGCGCGCGGAAAGAAAGGACTGAAGTTTACTAGTGATGTTAACTGCATACCTGTCCATTTGCAGTGAGAATGTTTTCCTTCCTTGTTTTTTTTTTTTTTTTTTTTTTTTTTTTTCTTGTTTCGAACGGGAATCCTACATAGAACTAGATATCGGATCGCTTAATTATGTCTCAGAAGAAAACTTGAAGAAATATAGTAGTAAAAAGTTAAACAGAAAACATTTTTATATGGTAATCATGCTCTCAGATTACTGTCATGAAGCACCATAAAAAGTTCATTTGACGCAATGTAATTCAGTAATCAAATGTTAAACTGCAAAACAAGGGATTTGCGTAAAGTTGTGCAAACAGGGACAAAAAATTTAAAAACATAATTCATTTGTTTCATCAGAATTTAGAAGAATAGCATTAAGAATTTTAAGCAAATGTTATTAGGAAATTATAAGACACATTATTATTATAAATTTGACAAAATATTATAAGACACATTATTATTATAAATTTGACAAAATATTATAATAACATATTATATAAATTTCTAGAAAACAGAAACTATTGGCGCGTTTCGATTCGTATGTTTATTCGAAAATCATTTCCATAAATTTAAAACAGATTAAACCCTCCAAGTTTTTTTCTTTCCAGTATGAACAGGAATCTGTAAAATTTCTCGGAACTACTTTAACACACCCCCAAATCGGAAATTTGGCGACTTCTTTTTCTCGCCAAGATGGGTTTTCGCTAAATACAAATAATTGATAACAAAAAATCTTTTAAAAAAAAACCCAAAATAAGGTACAAAATACAAGAAAATACTAAATTAAACAACAGCAAAAACCTGAAAGCTGAAAAAATCTAAATTGGCAAAATAAGAAACAGCAACCCTAAAAAGTCCGTAGGGAGTGCCAGATTTGGCGCTGAATTTTTTTTTTTGGGGGGGGGGTATATCAAAGTTGTTCCAATTTCTCTATTGAAACTTTCGAGTCTTGTATGCATGAATAACAAAAATTAAATTAAAACTAAACATAAATAAAAAATATTGTCAGAACACATTAAATAAAATTAAAAATCAAAGTTAAAATAAATATTGTTAAAAGTTCTTCTCATTTCTTATGATACTTAATTTTTAAACACGGATCATATTGTTAATAAATCATTTGACTAAAAAAGTTTATAATATTCGATTATATTTCACATAAATTTTTTTTAAAACAAAATTTCTCTAAACACAATAACAATATCGATATAAAACATTGATTATAGAGTCAACTTAAAATGTGTAATTTAATATTAGCTTGGGGAAAAAGAAATCTATTATTTTTACGTGAACTTCAAAGCTTTAT
>JAPDSC010045433.1:0-14046 GCA_026290005.1 Latrodectus geometricus
ACCTGAAATTCTTGAATATCTTCATCAATTTTATCCAGTATTTTTTCAGCTTCTTTAAACTCATCTTCATCTTCGATTTCGAAATATTCGTTTTTGACGACTTCAAATTTCGTTTTTTATATCTTCCAATGAATCTAGAACTGCTCGGAGTGCAGTTTCTTCTAAATCTTCCAGTGGTTTCGACGAAAGCTTAGTTAATTTGGCTTGAATACTGCCGCGTTTTCGATTTAGTAACTTTATAGATGGCATAATTTCTATGGTTGTAGCTCCGGCTCGACGGACCAAAAAATGTAATGTAAAATATCAAGAATAACGAGTCGAAATAACTATTACTAGTATTTATTACTATTTAACAAAGAACAATTAACATGCTATTATATCGAAATTCGAATACAAAGGAGTATATCCAAATACAATGTATACTGAGTAACAACGATACGACGACTACTCAACTAGAGGTTTTGTTTATAGCCTTTTGGGGTTGTTGGAGCGCTTGGCGAAAGGAAGAAACGCCAACATTCAAAGCACTGGCGCCAACAGAGGTCATTTGATCTTACATTTTATGAGTGCAGAGTAAAGTTTAATAAAAGTATTAATGTTATATATTTCAATTGTATCAAAGTTTTCAGAAATTTTGTGAATGAAAGTATTGGTAATAACTAATTATGAAAATAATAAATTATGTTTATCAAAAGAAACCTAAATTTTAATGATGGAATTTCATATTTTAAGAGTGATTTTTACAGGAGTGCATTTATGGAAAATGTCAATCTTGATAATAAAAAAATATTATAAAAAAAGCTTTTAATATTTATTCCAGTTATTTAAGCTGTTCATTATCAGGCACTGGGGAACTACTTTGTTCCCAGTATGTGCATGAATATTTATTGCAATGTTACACTCCCTACTTATTTTTAGGTTTGATTTTCTTTGAAAAATAAAAACATACAATTAAAAGTCAATTTATTGAATACATATTTAATGCTGTTCATTCTTTGCTCTTTTGTTCACTTAAATTTTTTAATCTATTGTTAAGCTAAATTATATTGTTTTTAAAGATTTAATAAGTATTTAAAACATGGATGAGTAGTTTTAAGCTTTAATATAATCCTAATTTTCTGTAATTTTTAAGTGTGTAAATAAAATTAAGAGAAATGAAATTTGACATTAAGAATGCATTAAAAATTAGTTGTTAAATAATTTTTTTTCTTATTTAAGTTCATGGATAATTTTAATTAAATTTCTAAGGAATTGATGTTGAAAGGATTAATCATAAACTTTTAAAAGATAGAAATTAATTTAGATGAATGCTTATATTTTGTATCCATTAAATTTTTATTTCATTTTAAGTTAACAAATTTTATATTTTTAATGCATTTACAATATTTTATGTGTAAAAATATACATAGATGGTAGTTAAAATCTATTCAATATTGGATCCTTAAATTCTTTTCTTCAATTGAAATCTGCATGTTTTTGTCCAGTTTTGCTATTTAATTATCTGTACTACGAATTCTTACTAAAATTTCTTTTCTTTATGAATTTAGTCTGGTATTAAATTTAAGCATTAACTGATTGCTTTGAGGATTTTTATTTTACTATTTTAACTTATCTCACCATTTTGATTCTAAAAATTATGTATTCAATTATATTTTATATAGAGTGGGTCTGGATTTGGTCAACAAGGAAACCGAATGTCTCGTCCAAGACTTAACTCTGGAAGGGGCTCCCGCTTTGAAAATGCTGGACATGATTTGCCAGCTCGTTCACCAGAGGATTCTGATGCTGATAAAAGAAAAGCAAACTTTATTCATTACCCAGATTCCCAACAGCTTTTTGTAGGCAATCTAACTCACTCAATTACTGAAGAAGATTTGAAATCTCACTTCACTCAGTTTGGAAAAGTATTAGATATGCGGATAAACACAAAGCAACCTCAGAAACTTGGAGGTGGCAAAGTGCCTGTAAAGAAAATTTTGTTATTATTTTATTTGCAAAATTTTCATAATGATTTGTTCTGACATTTTTTTTTCTTTTATCCCACAGAATTTTGGTTTTATTGTGTTTGAACATGCAGAATCAGTGCAGAAGGTCCTTGAGTCAAGAGTAAGGCTTCTTTTTAATCATCTCTTAGTAATTAGGTTTTCTATAATATATATTAAGTTATAACTAGCATTTATTTGTGAGTTAACCATATTGCAGGATTGAATATTAATTCTTTTCTTGTAGCCCATCTACTTCAATGATCATCGTTTGAATGTGGAAGAAAAAAAGCGTCCTAAAGATAATAGAATGATTTCTGGAGATAACAGGGTTGGGCCACCACGTGGAGGCCCATCACCTCGTGTAGGTGTAGGTGGTCGTGGTCCTCGTGGTGGAATGATGCCTCAAGGTACAGGAAGAGGAGAATCTAGAGGTGGGATGAGAGGTGGTTATGCACCACGACGCTAATGTTTAAATATTATAAATTTTTCAATGGACATTTAGTTTCATGACATGTGTCTTTGCTGATTCTGTCTTGACAGTTTGCCTGGATAGAACACAAATCACCAGACACTTTTTTGTGTTAAAAATTCTTTTCATTTTTTTTAAAAATTGTACTACGCTTTCTAGTTTCATTTGCTGAGCTGTCAGTCTTCAAGATATCATCAAAAGAGAAGTAAAAAGTGTAAATATAAGGAAGTGCTTTAAAAAGTTTTGCTTTCATAAGAATTCACAGGTCATTTTCATTTAAAAGAAAGTTTTTTTAAAATATAAATATACATTGTGCTCTCTGAGGAAGAGGTGATGGAATACATCTTCTTCATGTTGCCAAAAACTTCAGTGCATCATAACACAAACTAAATTAGATACTAATTAAATTCTTAAAGTGGTGTGTAAAATATGCATGAAGCATGTTTCTCTTAGAGCTTCAGGGGTGCCACATGGAGTACAATATAGCAGGCATCGTATTCTTTTTCTTTTCACTAGTTCATCATTTTGTACTAAAGAAGTAATGGAGACAAAAGTAAAAAAGGAAAATCACTAATACCCGTCACTTGTGATAGTTTTTTGAAGAAATTGTCCATCGGCAAATATGTATAAATGTGATTTCTCTCTGAACGACTGGTGCTCATCCTGATCTCATCTCTGTATAAATGATTCACAGTCTATATTTTTTCCCATTGAAGCTGCTACTTAACAAAATGCTTCTGTTGAATTTGTTAATTTGAAGATAAATATTAATTCAAGTATGGGGAAAGTAGTGTGACTACCTCATTAGTATTTCAAAAGATGAAAAACTAAGTATTTGGAAATAGTTTATCAACATGTAATCATGATTAAATTGATATTGTATTTTAGAAAAGGGATTTTTTAAAATTAATCTATAACCTTATGCATAAAAGAGAATCACTGGGATGTTTGCTTTTTGTTGCTCTGTCACGTAATCAAAGTTAAAACTTTAAAAAATGATTTGTTTGTATTTTTATATTTATATGTATACATGTATGTGAGTGTAATTTTTTTAGGCATTGTTGAAATATATTCTGATTTTTTTTTTTTTTTTTTTGCTGTGTTTTGAAGGGATATTCTTTCTTGGATATAATTTTGTATCTGTCTCCCTGGGCTAATATTCAGAATTTCTTAGATTTTTTTTTATTCAATATCACAAAATGTGTGTCAATATATGAAGGCTTTAGGTTATGAAAATAAGTCTAAAAACTATTTTAATCATGCTTTTTCTTTACATATTTGAAATAAAATGTCTCATGTTCATTTATACTATCATTGCTGTTAGTTTCACTAATAATTTAAACTTTATTTATTGTAAATCACTTTCACATTCTTATGTTATTTTGTATTCTTGTGACTAAAGAGCTACTAAATGTTTTCAATTTATCAGTAAAAATTTTTAATATGAACAACTAAATGAATTTAGTGTTCAAATTAAAAAAAAAAATATGCTGATAAAAGTAAGAAAAAAGGTATTTTTCTCCATTATTGTTGGGGATAATTTTGCAATAAAAATAAAATTTTAAAATATTCCACAAATATTGTTTCTCTGCAGATGGTTTTGAAGAACTCATTAAATTATTCAATTGTTAATAAACATTAAAAATTTTGGAATGTTTTTCCTTATGTTTTGTATGTACTTAGGTTATTCAAATTTTATCTACAGTAGCATTTTTATATATATTGGTTGCATTAATGGCATGTAATCAGAAATCAAAATTGTAATGTTTAAAAGAAAATTTCTTTTGTAATTTATAAACATTTCAGTATTGGGATTATTAAAACTTAAAAACTAAAACTAGAAAGAATAAATTATAAAATTAGTTTCCTAAATATATAAGCCACCACTGAAATTATGAAAATTCCCATTTGTCAATGGCCTTATTTTGCAATGGCTTGTTCATTTATATTAATTGTTTTGTACATTTTCATGTTTTCTTGTTATATATGTATAATATCATTTGTTAAAAAAAGAAACCTGTAAAAATAGCTTCACCATTATTTATGCTGTGTTGAGTGTTGAATATAGGTTGTTTACTACTTCATTTATTGTAATTGGGGTCATGTTTTAGCTATTAGAAAAAAGCTTAAGTTATCTCCCTTTATGAAGTGTACTTAAATATATAGATAGTAATCCGCCCCTTGTACTATGTCAAAATTTTGTTTGAATGTATTTATCTTAGTTACATTTTGTAATTGAGGAAGTATTAGGAAAGGAATTTTGTGATTTCCTTTCATCTTGTTATGTTTAACTGCAGCAAATATTTATACATAGAACCATTTTGGTTTTTGTGTATTTATTGCAATAACTTTCATATTTTATGTTCATTTGCATCAACTTATAAAAATATGTTGCTGAAATTTTTGGTAATGTTAATTATTATATACACCAAATAATTTAAGTTTTTTTATTCCCTACATTATGTCTGGAAAATAAGTTTTGCTTATGAAACTCATTGCTTTTATGTGTTTCCCGTTATTAGGTTGTATCAGTGCAACTTAGATAGCACAAGATATACTAAAGGATTTCTAGTCTTTGAATGTTTAGTTAACTTTCAATTAATGTATGTTCTGTTGATTAGTCTTTTAAATTAAGTTTTTTATTCATTTGTGTTTTTTTACTTTACAGTAATTTTCTTGTGATAACTTCTGGCCCTTTCTTTGCTGTATGAACTGTACAAAAATGTTAAAAATTGTATAAAAAATGCCAATGTTTAACAAATTTTGCATGCCAAACTTTTTTTGTTAAAATGTAATATTTATTCTACATATTATTCAATAGTTTATTTGTATATTTACCCATTCCATGTATCAATCATAAGGATCTTTAGGATTCATTGTGTTCTATAAATATTTTTACATTAATTTTATCAATGTTTCCTTTTTTGTGGGAAATTTAAGTGTACATAGAAGTGCTTGATGTATTTTCTACATTACTCTGTGCAGTTTAGTTATCTTGAAAACTATCTTTTATTGTGGAAAAATATCATACATTTAATTCAATATTATACATTTCAAATAATTATTTGTTGGTCATGCAAAATTTGTTAATATTTTAATTTTGTAGTAGTAAATTTATTCATTTTACTTTGAAAAATACTTTAAACTTGCAATGTACATTGCACATTGAACATTGCATGTTTTATATTGTAAAAATTGTATATATAATGGCTTGTGAAAACTAATGTGAATTATCTTTTTAACGTAAAAGTAACATGTGTGATATAAGTTCATTAGCAACAAAATTAGAATTTAAAGTGTTGATATCAAGTTGTTAAGAGTTTGCTCACTTTTTTTTAATGAAAATTTTCCTCATGGTTTTGTCTTCCTTTTTCTGGGGTTGCTGTAACTACTGCTTAATTCCTTTTGTACATTACAAGAATTATCAAAAGTTTGTACTCAATACGTTTGTGTATTTATAAATAAATTGTTGAACATTTATCTGTTAATCTTTCTATGAGTTTTTAGGCTCTAGTGTAAACTCTTTATTTTGACAAATGGCAGTGAAATTTTGTGCTTAAAAAGCAATTCAAAAAAATTCCAAACCCCAGTTTAAGGAGACATTTAGAGTCAACTGTGTTATGTGAAATTTTCATTCTTTTGAAACATTAGGATTTACAGTAAATTGAATGAAAGTTGAAGTAAGTTTGTGCTGAAAAGATTTTATTTTTTGAGATGTGTCAAATTTTTTAAAATAAAGTTTACAAGTGTCTAAATGAGAATTGATGCAATCATTTACCATGTTTTTTATTAATTTATGTATTATGCTTATAAATATTAAAGATTTTAGGCGAATAAATTTAGTTATTAAATATTTTTCGACTAGCTTGGAAACAAATTCTATAGTCTTTCATTTTTCTAAAAATTTCAATCAAATTATAAGTGTTATTCGAGTAATTTTCAATCCTTTACATATTTTTTAAATTTTTATCTGTTTTAAATTCTCATTTAAACATTATTTCAAAGATTTTTCTGTAATAGTTTGAATGTTGCAACTTTATTAGTGCTAATTTTTGTGGAAAAGTTTTAACAGCTAAAGCATAACTTTTCATTATTTTAATTCTCATATATTTTTATTTAGGATTGTAATTGACTCTGAATTTCTGATTTTTAGTGTTTTAATTTTGTTACAAGCGGTCGATTAAAGGTAACATAATTGAAATTCTTCAATCCAGAATTAAGCAAAAATGTATATATAAACTTTTTAATTTGCAGTCTCCAATAACAGAGCTAAATTATTTTTTTATGATTAACTTTAACAGATTGTCTTCAGAACTGTTTTGCTTTTATCCTGTAATTTGAATTCAATTTGCTGTATAATAAGCTTATTAATTATCTCCAATTATGCAATATAACTAAAAATAATTCTTAAATCAATTTTTATGTTTAGTGTTTCTAAATTAACTTTGTAGATAGTGTCAATTGTTCAAGAATTATTTCAGTTTAAATTGAATTAAATATATATCTAAATATAATAACTTGTAACTGATTGCATCAATATAAAAGTGTAAAGTTAAGTGTATATGCTTATTTCAGCTTTGTTCTTCCCTCACAAAGTAGACTGATGTAAAATTAAAAGCCAATCTGGCTATGAAATATGTGTAACCTTATACAAATCACTTGTTCTAATCCTGTTTTGTTGGTTATTTGGTAATAAACAGTGAGTAACATTTTTCTTTGGTGTAATCCAATGTAGTATTTTTTCACGATTGTTTCCTTCATCTAATACTTCAGACCTTTTGAGGGAGTGAACATAGTTTGTAAAAATAAAAATATTACTAATATTTAAATTTTACAAAATTTAAACTAGTAAAAATTATTTTTACTTAAAAAGTTTTTTTTTTTTTTATTTCACTATCATGTTTTCTGTGGCAGCATTCATCTGTTTGTTCAAATAATAAAGAAATAGTGATTTTCTATTTGTGTTTGCAATTTTGTTCATAAGAGATTTTATTCCTATCCAGTTGTGTAAATTAATCTGATTATTTAAATGGTCGTTCAAAATTAAAAATAGATTAAATATATATCTTTTTAAATGTATTTTTGAAAATTTTAAATAGATAAATTTTACTTTACAGATTAAATGTTTATAATATTTGGGAAGTACATTTAAAAGTAAAATTTGTTGAAAATCCAAAGCTCTACACAATTTATTTTTCAATTAGAGATATTTTGCAACTAAAGTTATATACGTTTTACAAAATTGTATTTGCTTATGATTTGATTATAAAAAAGCTGATTTTTAAGCAATCCATTTAATTTTATGAACCAATACATTGAGTTCTCAAAAAAAGTGATTTATAAAACAATGATTATAAAAATTTATTTTAAAATTCGGTATGCACATATGATGTGCTTAAATTGAAGAGCATAATTTTGCAATTCTTAATTGACAATATAGAAAGTATATAGTTATTAAGAGTGAGGAAAATGTAGCTATGAATTAAAAATTTGTCACAAATTTTTTTCATAGTAAGTAAATTGGCTTCATTTGCAGAATTAAAATACATATTACTGGAAAGAATTTTAAATGATTTATGAAAAGTCTAGTTCCTAAATAGTGTATTTCGTCTTATAAAATTTGGTTCACTTCTAATCTTTATCCGAAATCTATTTTCTTTTATTGCTAAGTTAGCTGTCTTCACACAAGTTGGCTACTGTGATTAGACTGATGCTATCATCTGGGAATCTGATAATACAGTATCACTTGGGTTGGTAAGTCCCAGAAGCGTCTGCTATACGTGGAATTGGAATAGAAATTCATTCATTGGATTAGAAGTGCAGAAATTTGGTTTTTTATTAAGTAAACTTCATTTTAGCATTATTATTAAAGGGCATTTGTATTGAGTATTTAAAAAAGACGTCCATGTGCGCTTGGATGATGGGCAGAAAAGCAATTTTTCTGTTGCCATAAATTATCGTTGTGATTAACAAAAAAAAAATTGTTGAACTCGGTACAATTAGATTTTATCAATACAAGCCAATGAATTTCTAAAATTGTATGCACTCGATCTACATATAAATATCGCTGCAGCTCTGAATTAAAACATTTTAATATCAAAATTTATGTAGCCTTACTTACATTAGCTGATAATAAATTAGTTTTCCCTCGATTAAAGATGGAAAAATTTGCAACACATACTGGTGATTATCACAATGGAAACTGCTCATTTTTTTTATAAAGAACCCTTCATTAATACGATATAGGACCGCCTTGTGAAGTATTAGAGATTTTTTTTTTTTTTTTTCCGTATTGAACGCTCTAAAATATACCACGTATTTCGATTAAATAGAGGTTGGATTATTATATGCGGGACTCTAGATGATTTTCATTAATACATGATTAGACCTATTTTTAGCAGTTAATAGACGCGCTATGATCATACACTTGTGCAGAGGCCTGCAAACATGCACCTGTTTTATTCTTGTGAAATACGCGCGCGCGTTAGACCATATTATACTTACTTTCACTAGGCTTAATGAATATGACCACTGTAAGTGACATTGAACGTAAATATTTATGAAGGTGCTTTTTAAGTAATCATTGACACTGGAAAAATGGAGATGCTGATTCAGTTCTGCTGTTGTCTGCTTTTTTTAGACATCGGCGTGAATCTTAAATACCCATCTGTCTCGCTGAGTTTTCCGTCCATTGTTTAGATTAGCACCACGAAACTATTGTATTGCTATACTGTATATATGCCGTCATAACTCGAGAGACACCGTACTTTTATATACATATTTTTAGAGCGAAATATATACAGGAATGCTTAAAAGTTGATGTTTTGTTCGAGCTTGCTGCAGCTAGATAGGCTGGCGCAGTTTGTCCTCATTTGACCTTGCGCCATAAAACGCAACCAACCAGCTAGATGGGCTCTTACATTTTGACTTCTTTAGAAATCAGCCTGAAATTCAATGAAGGAAATATACTACCAAATTATATTTCTATATATGAAAATTATCCATTTATTTAATGGCTGTGAAAAGATATACACAATAGTTTATCCATAAGTAACATTGAGAAAAATAATCCCAATGTGAATCATGCATGTCGTAAGAGAGTAACCAGTTTCCGGAGGCGTATTTCGCTATTTTAAAAAAAACTCTGCAATTAGTTGAGCAAATGTATTTGATAGATTAGATAAGATTATAATTCAATAAATATGGACAAGTAGCTAAGTCTTAGAGAAAAGACTTTCAAATGTCATAAATTTCATGGGAAAATATGTCATTAAGTTATTAATTTTCGAGCCGTTTCACCAAGATTATATTCACTACGACTTAAAAGAATGTTTGCTAATTCTGTTATTAATATGGATACACTAAATGAGAAAGACTATAAGGATTCATTTAATAATGAACTAATTTATTTCGAAACATCTAGGGAACCATCAATAGTTTTCTAACTTCTCCACTATTTTCAAGTTTTTCTTTCCTGTGAGATAAATGTTTATTTTTGAGTTCTGTAATTATTTTGGGAAAAGCCCTCTTTCAAAGAAGTATTTTGACTCTTCACTCTTTTGCAATTCCTGATGGTGATAACTTATAATTCTCAAAGAAAAAAATATACATCAGGTCTAAAAAGAATTTACAACTTTCCTTTTCCTTCAGATTCGTAGAGCCATTTTTATTTCTGCTTCTTGTTTCTCTTCGACTTTTCATTTCAGATCCTTTTGCAACTGTTCTTGTTTTTTAGTTAAAATAGCATTAATAATCAACTCTTTAGACTTTTTGCTCCACTATTCACGTCCTGAAACAGTGCAGTAGTTTTATATCCTAATAGATAACTTCCGTGATCTAATAAGTCTCTCAACACAGCAGTTTAAGTTATAACGTAGGCTAATTCCCACACAGCAAGATGAACTACATCAGAAAGAGACAAAGTAACTAAATCTCTTTTAATTGTATTCTTAACCACATTTTTCATAAATATGCGTTTTCACAAAATTTTACCGATCAAGTCAAGTGTAGACCAGTATATCATAAAATTCTCATCTCTACTCCATTTACTTTACTTACATTAGTAAAATGTGCCATCAATCTAAATCTTTACCAGTTATTATATGTGAAATAGATTCTTGACTTTTCTTTTATTTTTCTTCTGAAATCGAAGACACTTGCTTGAGCCATATTCAAAACAATGTTAGGATTTTCGTCTCTTAAATTCTTTATCTCTCTATTTATCTTAAGGTACTTCTGTTTTTGGTTGGAATTTTGGCTTGAAATATATTGTAGTCTCTATAGACTTAAAGTTATGATAGTTTCCATGTGAACCACGAAAGTTTGAAAAATTCCATTTCTTAAAGATTTTTTTTGATTGAAAGAGAATATATTTTTTATTATGTATTTTATGAAACTTGAATTTAAAATCACAAATTTTGTTTTCTTATTTTTTATAAATGTAGACAACATCTTGAATTTAATAGTTTTATTTTAATATAATTTCTGACTTGATCAATGTGTTGAAAGTTATTTCTAAGCATTTGTGTTTATCTCAAATTAAAAAAAAAATGCTCAAATTATTCAAATATATATATATTGCAATAATAATTTCGGTTGAAAATAAAATAAATTCTTCTACATTTTAAAAATTTAATAAAAAATATTAAGTTCTGAATGATTTGAGTCTATTCACAATATAGACCATGGATTTCAGGACAGACTATATAAGGAAGTGATTACGCTTAAATTTTTGTTCCGGTATAATTCTGAATGGAATCCTAGCAATTTTTAAAAAATAGATGACAGTAAATGTATTTTTTGTGAGCGAAATTCATTAACATGTTAATCCAATCGCAAGAAAAATCATTAAAATTGAAACTTTGATTTCAACTTTAATGATTTTATTAACAATTACATTTATTTTGTTTTTATTTATGTTGCAATGTTCTTTAAACATTTTTTTTAAACCAGAAACCTTTTTTATGTATCTTTTATGTTATAAATTTGTAGAAAAAAAACACGTAAAAAAATTTAAACACTTTGAAAATGACCATCACTAAATGCAATATTTAGTTAATGAATGTAAAGAAATTTGAATATCAAATGAAATCGTTTTTCTATAGTTGTAGTAGATTTACATAATGTTTTTAAAATAATCATTAATTTTGAATTTAATTTAAATTAGATATATATTTGCATTATAAATATTTATCATCCTTTAAAAATATATTTAAAAACATGTGTACATAATTACAAGTATTTTTTGATTGAAAATAACAAGTGGAATAATAATATTTATGGATGCATGTGAGTGTTGATATCCTTTGGAGAAATGTAATATAATTCTTGCAATTAGAATACTCCTTTCAAGACTTATTTAATGTGGATCTACACGGGATTTTATTTTTCAATTTATCCTAGTTCAGTTCAGTTTATTCTCTTAAAATTCTGGATTTTTCCCCAAATTCTCGGATGAAAATCCAGGATTCAAATTCCCCGGAATTTTTCATCTTTTGGAGTCCCACTCCAAATTGAATTGTGATTCCCCCATAAATAGCATTTGACTTTACTTTGCATCCAATCTCAGTAATTAGCAAACCAAGTCGATCTACCCGTTATAACGGGTAGATCATGAGGTTAACGGAATCCACTTTGTTAGTTCATATGCATAGAGATACATGATGGCACTTATTTTTTCATTGTTATTAAAAAGAACTTCTTTTATAAATGAATCGCCTATTCTGTTTCGATAAACTTTTAATATAATATGTTAGTCCTCATTTGGTATATCCCATGAGGGATTTTATCCTGACACCCTCGCTCACTCCCTTCTCAATAGAAAATATTCATTCATTCTTTCCATTATATAGCTATAGCGGTAAATTATTAAAAGTATAATAATGACAGTTGAAAACATTTGAGAACTAATAGAAAAATATTGTCTTATTGTATGTACTGTATTTTCAATGATAATATGATTTATTGCAAACTAATTTTTATCATTATAATTTGAAATAAATACGATTTTAATCTAAATATGTACATATTTATTATCAAAAAATATTATTTTTGACAAAAATATCTCTTTCTGAACCTCTTATTATAAATTCAAAAAGTGTCATTTATTTAAACAAAGCGTAACAAAACGGATTACATACTCCGGACATGAACACTGTAGAACTTGACACTGAAATTAGGAAGTACGAGAAAGAATCATCTCATCACATTTCTCTTATATTTCATTCGTTTCTTCTTGTACGGTTTTGTGCATCCAAATCTCATTACGCCTGTTAAACAATTGGAAGGGAGAATCATATCCAACTTGGTAAAACCAAGACTTGTCTACAGATTCATCTTTTTCGACACTCTTAGCCAGTGCTTCGGCTTCATTGTCCCAAATTCCTTGCCTCCAAACGTAACCGCTGAAGGTTCTGTGAAAGAAGCATACGATGTTAGATAGGTTTAGTTTTAAATGTTTTTCTTAAATTAAAGTGTTTATATCATCATTTCAAATTTTTATATGGTTTATTGCTTTGTTGTTTCATGCTTTAGTGAAACTTTTTAATAACAATCCCTATTACATGTAATATTTTTCTTCCTTTCTGCTTAATTTAAACATTACCTAGCACAGAATTTATATGAAAATATTAGATTTCATTTATAATGATCGTTATGTACTTCATATGCCACTATTCGTCACACATAAATAAATATTTTGAAAAAATTGATGAGATTGATTCTCTACATATGTAAATAGATACTTTAAGTATTCTATTTTTATTAAATGTGAATATGTTCTTAAAGTAACTTTGTGCTGTGCGGTTCATCATATTGGTATGATAAAAAAAGTGTACCATGTGATATTCATTTTTCCTTTTATGTCACTTTAATTTAAAAGCATATAATAGAATGGTATGAATGTTATAAAAATTATGTATATTACAACTGAAAGGATTACCAATCTCTAATCTCTAGGATTTCTTCATCGAATATTTTTATGGGATATGGAAGGTTTTTTTTTTTTTAATTTTAATAGATAGGTAAAAGTACCTAAGCTGAACCTAATCATACTAATGACATAGCTTTTGGCGATTGACTTATTTCAAGAAACCACATGAAGTACCCATCCACCATTCCGTTATTTAAAATATTCCATAATCAAGCGTCTTGTAAATAAAATGACATTTACCTAATTCAAAAAACTTTCAACCAATTGTTAACATGAAATTAGAAAATATTTAGTCGAGTAAATTTCCATGTATGAATGAATAAATTTATAGAACTCAAGTAAATATTCTATATATATATAATTTGCTTGAGATTAATATACTTTATAAAAATAATTTTATAAATATTACACATCATTTTTTTTATCAACATAATTTTCTTATAAATTTAAGAAATAAAAACTGTGAAATATTCATTTTACAATAATAAAAGGGAATATATATATATATATATATATATATATATATGAAAGGAAAAAAAAATTTTGAAAGAGAGAGAGAGAGAAAAGAATTCTAATTTAAGGACTCTGAAATATAGTTTTAAATTGATAATAATAAAAAAATGCTAGCTTTTAGAGAATTTAAGTTTTAATTTGTATACGTT